>CAUYON010075589.1:0-16080 GCA_963573935.1 Arctocebus calabarensis | reverse complement strand
AAAATCACATCATAATAAAGATATTTGTACCAGAATGTTTATTGCAGCCCAATTCATAATTGCTAAGTCGTGGAAGAAGCCCAAATGCCCATCGACCCACGACTGGATTAATAAATTGTGGTACATGTATACCATGGAATACTATGCAACCTTAAAGAAAGACGGAGACTTTACCTCTTTTGTATTTACATGGATGGAGCTGGAACATATTCTTCTTAGCAAAGTATCTCAAGAATGGAAGAAAAAGTATCCAATGTACTCAGCCCTAATATGAAGCTAATTTATAGCTTTTATATAAAGGCTAAGACCCACTTATAGGTTACTATATTTTTACTGGTGTGTGTGTGTGTAAACATACATTCGTAATTGATATGTATAATGCTGTATTGGTAGAACAAAATATGGGGCTATTTAATGACATAGTATTCTAAAAAAGGAGAGAATATTACTTTTTTTATTGTTTGGGATTCATTGAGGGTACAAAAAATTAGGTTACACTGATTGCATTTGTTAGGTAAAGCCCCTTATACTTGTGTCCCACCCCCGAGAGGTGTGCCATGCACCGTGACCCCCTAACTCCCACCCTCCTCCCCTCTCCCCACTCTCTCTTTCCCCTACCCCCCACTAAGTATTAAAGAGAGACTATTTATTTGGTCTTTAAATCTTTCTTTTATTCTTTAGCCCACTTAATCCACTTGCTTTGTGCTTATATATAGAATGAAAATAAAACAAAAGATTTACAAGATCATCTCCCATTTTCTTCTTTATCTACTGATCCATTTCAGACCATTATCTACCACATATTTGTGAGACCAAATCTCACTGAGAGCTCCAAGGATGTGGTGAGGAGAGGTAGGATGTGACTGAAGTGTTGTCATTTATCACTGTGTAACTTTAGGGTCTCACATCCCAACACACCTCAGTTTTCTCAACTTTGAAATTATAACCATGGACCAGTGACACCAGTAACACATTGCTTAAATACAAAATTTTACTATTTACAACTCGATAGAGATCCTTTTTTATCAAGAAAAAATCAAAGAGGTATCCTCTTAGAAAATGAATATGATCTCTATTTGTTGAGGGCACTGTATTTATATTTCATTTCAAACGTAATACATTCAATATCCCAATTTTCCAATATTGTGAAAAGTTACTACATTTTTTTTTAAATGAACATTGGGAGTGAGCACAAAATTATGGTCAGAATGAATAACAGTTAATATCACAATAAAGTGACTATAATCAACAATAAATTAGGGTATACTATATAATAACTAAAAGTGTGGAATTGGAAGGTTCTGAACACAAAGGAATTTTAAGGGCCTGAGGCTGGTCTCCTTTTTTCTACCATCTATCACTACACAAAGCATATAAGTAAATTATAAATATTTGGTTAAATGAAATAAAGTAAAGATACGTGGCTACAGTGCTAGAGATTGTTTATTATCTCCCAGCACCCTTCCCTCCATCTTTCAGTGTAGAGTATCTGTAATTTTTTATATGCATGCTTGCCAAACTAAAGACATTCCCAGATTCACTTGTGACTAGATTTGTCCACGTGACTAAGTTCCAGCCAATGATTTATGAGCAGCAGAGCTATAACTTCTTTTGAGATCTTAAAATAAAAGAACATGGTCTTCCCTTTCCCATTTTATCTCCCTCGTGTCTGGGATCTGTATGTGGTTTGAGAGCTGACAAAGATTTCCTGGAACGTTTTGAAGATGATAGAGCAAAAAGGTGAAGGACCTGAGCTTCTCAATGTCATAAAGTTGTTATTAAGCATGGACTACCTCCCTCCGAGTTTAACATGACAGAAAAGTGCATTTATCTTTAGCCCTTGTCTTGAGAATACCCGAGACTTGGTAATTTACAATGAATAGAAATTTATTTGGCTTATGGTTCTAGAGAAGTGGAAGTCTAAATTTATTTGGCTTATGGTTCTAGAAAAGTGGAAGTCTAAATTCCCACTTCTGGAAAGGGCCTCTTGTTGCATCATCCCATGGCAGAGGGTGGATGTGTGATGAGGGGGCACCTGAAGTTGTCTTTTAATCAGAAATCTATTCTCATGATAAGGGTAAAATTCATTTTAAGAGTGGAGCCTCCATGGCTTAAAGGTCCACATCTTAACCCTCTTATATTGGGGGTTTCATTTCCAATGCATGTACTGTAGGAGACACATTTAAACTCTAGCAGCTAATCTACTATTGGCATCCTTGCTACATTAGCTAAAATCTGTATCCTAACTAATACAGCCTCCGATAGTCATCCTGAATGTATTTTAGGGACATTGCAATTACTTAGTGATAATCAAGCACCGCTACTTGTGAATCACAACAACAAGAAACAAATACTTCTTTCTCACTTGTTGAAGGATGATTAGAGATTTTGCCAGCTGGAAAAAACCTTTAAGCAAGAATTGGACTGAAATTAAAACTTTTTCCTTTCGAGCTCCTTTTTCCTTTATGATGGGAAACATTTCAATAGTGGTTTCAATTCTTTCTATAAACAATTATTTTTAAACAAAGAAATGTGAGATGAGTAATAGCAAAGTTAAGGGAAAACATGGCAATAGAAAAAGAACTTTCTAAGTCATAAAGCAAAATACATGTTCAAGGAAGTGTGTCGGAGTTTCAGTCAATTTTGAGAATAATCCAAAAGTTTTCTTGGATTTGGCAGGTTTTTGTTTCTAATCTGCGTAAGTGATCTAGACATGGAGACCAGTGCAAATATGTTTAATCTGATGATAACCAAAGATGAAGGCTGGAGGAAATGCAAGGCAAAGTGGATGAGCGGTTAGAATCTCCCTGGTAGAGAAATTATATTGTTCATGTGAAAAAAGAGAGACTAAATGAACAATGTTTAAAATAAACTCAGATTTAAAATACAACACACACAAATTTCAAATATTATTGAAGTATCATCCTTAGGTCTTTTTTCTCCTCTTTTTTAAATGTCTTTGATACATTGAAATTATATTAGCTGATTTATTGCAAAGTAAAACTGCCTTGGTAGAATTAATAGCATAAGCTATCATTCCTGAATGTATCTTTTTGAGAATTAAACATTTGGCCAATGTTACACTGGCATACAAGATAATCTCTCTAATGGGCATACAATTTCGACTATGTTTAGAAAAGGGAATGTTTTGTAAAACACGTAATACAAGACTCAAAAAACAAATTGGAAAATCCCAAGTGAGTTGTATGTACCAGGAAGGATTCCTTTTCAGTGTTAGTCTTGGATAGTGAGGGGATGAAAGGAGGAGGAATTGGGTTCCTCTGATTATCTCTTATGAAGATATTCTTATGTAGTTTACTTCAAAATGTGTTTGATATTATTTTTCCAGAAATAACATGGAATTCTCCTGATTATGTGAGCATTAACAAATTGTGTCAATACTTTAATAAATATTGGCATTTTTACCCCATCTAGACCCTCCCAATGATCTTCACTGGTTTATTTGGACATTCATATATTTGTATTAGTTCCCTTCCCAAGCTCATACAATGAGATTCTTTAATTTCACTTGGAAAAAACAATACTTGAAGGGATTAAATATATGCTACTACTAGATCTCCTTCTAATTCCTATAACAAATTCAAGAAAGTATTTAACTTCTGGAATTCTTAGAAAGACAATTCTCATCAAAGCAAACTTTTATCCTGATAGTTACCATTTTGGTTGCCAGATTTAGCAACATAAAAATGAAGGACACACATTTAGACTTGAATACTCATAAATAATGAATAATTTAAAAATGTATGTTCTGTGCAGTAAAACTTATATTTTTGTAATATTTGTTTATGTCTGAAAATCACATTTAGCTAGACATTCTCTATTTTATCTGGCAACCCTAGCCATCACTCGTCCCAGAAAGGACTGATCAAGAAGGAGTTGGCCTACAGTAAATTTTATGTTAAGGACGATCAAAAATTGAACCCAAATGACAGCCAGTCGTGTGGGGGCAATCTGAAATGAGAGGTCAAATACTCATTTGAAGAGCAGCTCTGATTAGACTTTTGGCTTCAGAACTAAGAAATTGCTTCAATACTTCTGCAAATAACTTTAATTTTTTTAAGGCGTCAAAGTGTTAAACAGTAAGGAGCTACTGAACTGAGATCAGATTAAATTCAGAGTCATCAGAGGTGAAAACCCAATCCTTTTCCCCCAAGTGCTGGCCAACTGCTCTTGTACCCTGTCCTCCACCCCCAACCCAACACCCCTGCCTCTGTCTTGTGGGGTCGGGTGACCTTGCCCATATAGACTTGAAATTATTCTTCCTTCAGACTCACAGCCTAGAAGATCCTGACTTTGAGTCTGTTACCACGGAGGAAAGGACTTCTGGTGAAACAGTCCTTATACTCTGTAAATTGTGAACTGGGAAATCTGGATAGGGAACAAGAGTTCAGTGTAGCTCCTAAGTTGCTAGTGCCCTCTGGTGCCCGACAATAGAAAAAAAAATCCATTTGAGTGCTTAAATTGTGTCTCAAAGTAATTTTTCAAAGACTGTAACTAGTAAGTAGTAAAATATAATGGTTACCATAACAAATACATAATCCAGCATCCCCAGAAACAATAGGCAACAGAAATATACCTCTAATAATTACAGATATTGAAATTATTTTATTAGGAACAGATTCAATTTCTTTTTTTTTTTTTTTTGAGACAGCATCTTGCTCTGTCACCCTGGGTAGAGTGCTGAGCCATGATAGCTCACAGCAACCTCAAACTCTTGAGCCAATCCTCTTGTCTCAGCCTCCCAAGTAGCTAGGACTATACTCATCCCACCATGCCCCGCCAGTTTTCTCTATTTTTAGTAGAGGTGCTCAGCCTGTTCTCAAACTCCTGAGTGCAGGCAATCCACCCGCCTCGGCTTCCCAAAGTGCTGGGATTACAGGTATGAGTCACCTGTTTTTTTTGTTTTTGCTTTTGTTTTTTTTCAGCTGAAATATTTATTTTTGAGTTAATACCGAGCACATGGGCTCTGGAAACACGAAACCCATGTGTTGAATCTCTCTGCTTCCACGGGATATACAGAAACCATGTGACCGCAGCTAGTGAGGGACACTGGAAGTATAATGCACAGTCTCTGTCTTCAGTAGCCCATGACCTTGGAGGTTCTGTACAGGAATGGTACATTTCAAATCTTGTGATTGAAGAAAGGGAAATGGATATACATATTTACTAGATTTTTACCAAGGTTGTTTCATTTTGGGGAATGCTAACATAAAAAGTATAATTTACAAGTAAAAAAATTCAACTTGTTCATGAAAGTATATAGAAAAGTGTTTGATATTAATGTATTAGCCTACAGACTTGCTGTAGTCACTTATTAGTTCCCATCTCTTTGTTGACTCTTTTCTATTTTCTCTGTTGCTAAATCTATAGTCTGCAAAACAAAACAAAACAGTTTTATTTCTTCCTTCCCTATGTATATCTCTCATTTCCTTTTCTTGTCTTGTTGAATTAGCTAGGTCTAGTACAATGTCAAAAAGGACTAGTGAGAGAGGACATTTTCACCTTACGTTTGATGTTATCAGGAAAACTTCCTTCTCACTGTTAAGTGTGATACTAACGCAGGCTTTTATATATATGTGTGTGCATGTGTGTGTGTATACATATATATTATACATATAGAATATAGAATATATATATTCTTTATCTGGTTGAGGAAAATTTTCTCTTTAGCAACATTGCTGAGATATTTTTATCCTAATGAGTACTGGATTTGTTAAATTTCCTTTCTGCATTTATTGATCTTTTTTAAAACATTGATGCGATGGATTACATTAATTAATTTTTAAATGTTGAACCAGCCTTGGATACCTGGATCATGGCATAAACTTCTTTTTTATACATTCTTAGTTTTGATGTACTAATATTTTGTTGAGATTTTTTTGCATCTGTGTTCATAAAATAATTTTGTGTAATTTGTTCTTATAATATCTTCATTTGGTTTGGGATATTAAGGTAATTTTGACTTCATGGAATAAGTTAAAAATTATTTCTTCTGCCATTTTATTCTGGATGTTGTCATAGAGTTGGTATACTTTCTTCTTTAAATGTCTTGTAGAATTTGCTGGTGAACTCATCTGGTTCTGGTATTTTCTGTTTTAGATGGGTATTAATTACATATTCAATTTTTGAAATAAACATAAGCCTATTCAAATTGTCTATTTCTTATTGTGCATGGCTTGGCAACTTGTGTCCTCCAAGTAATAGATAAATTCCATCTGGGTTATTAAATTTGTGGACAAGGGTCGGTGTAGTGGTTCACACCTGTAATCCTAGCACTCTGGGAGGCCAAGGTGGGTGTATTGCCTGAACTCACCAGTTTGAGACCAACCTGAACAAAAGTGAGCCCCTCATCTGTGCTAAAAATGGAAAAGAAGGCAAAAGGGTCGCTTGAGCCCAAGTTGGAGGTTGCTGTGAGCTACAATGCCATAGCACTCTACCCAGGGTGATAGCTTGAGACTCTGTCTCAAAAAAATAAAATAAATAAATAAACAAAAAATTATGGGCAAGGAGTTGTTCATTATATTTCTGTGTTATCTTCTTAATTTTCATGGAATCTGAAGTGGCATTTCTTCTTTCATTTAGAATATTAATAATTTGTACTATTACAGTTATATTAAATCCCCTGTCAGACAATTCTAACACTCGTGTCATACCTAAGTCTGGTTCTCATGTTTGCTTTGCCTCTTGAAATTGTGGAGTTTTTACTTTTTGTCTCCTAATGCATTTTTGTTGAAAGCCAAACATGTTATATTTAATAACAGGAACTGAACTAAATTAGGTCTCAGGTGTGAGATCTTATGTTAAACATGCTAGAAGTTGGGCTGTGTGTAATATTTTCTGTAACTCTATTTCTAGACCTTCAATTCCCTCTACCGTGCTTGTGTCGTGTCCATCTGTTGATTGTGGACATTCATAGGTGCTCTTCCTGAAGGAAAATATGTATCTTGCACGTTTGAACCCCTGTTATTACACTGGAGTACCCATCAGCATGGTGGAAATGTGTGGGGACAGAAAGAATTCTATAATTCAATCATGAAACCTGAAACTTTTCTTCAGTGAGCCTATGTTCATAGATGTTACCTACACAGGGAATTTTAAGCACTTTCTCTTCTAAGGTGAGATAGGAAAGATTGATAAAGCTAAAGAAGAAATGCCCTAAGAGGAAAAAATAACCTGGCAAAGTTTTTTTTCCTTGGAGAGGATGGTGTATGACACAATGATTATGTTTTCTCCAATACCCAACATACCTATCATGGTATCATTTTTGTCTCTTTATTGTGAGAATGTCATCAAAGTAAAATTCAAGTGCTGGAAAGCCATACAATCATATTCACCCAGGAGTGTCTCATTTTCACCATGGTCACCCTCTAGCAATACTAGCCAACATTGTGTTCCTCTGGCCCAAATAGGCATATCCTGGTTGTGACTTTCTGGGTTGGGTTTGCTTGTTACTTCAGATTATGGAGATGTGGTTTTCTTTTGGAACATCAATTCTCTTGTGGATCCAAGACAAGTCATTGAGTTTCACTGTCATTCTTTTTTTTCCCCTAAATTATAACAATGGGAGTGGTGACTTTTAAGCTCTTTATAAATCTGAACTGAAACCAGAAATCCCCAGTAAGATTTTTATTTCTTTAACATAGAGGACCCTGGAGAATATAAAAAACAACAAAAACTTAAACCCATTTATTGAACATCCTAAGTCTCAGAGCTAGGTTCTGACTGCGTATTGGTCTACAGCACACCTGGATTAAAATCAGGTATTTTTTTCATTACAACTTTCCCTCCCTAGTCCTGTTAACCGCACACAGTTCAAAAGGAGAGAAATCATGACAGTGAACTTTGATTGCATATAATTTAAACAAAACTGTTTCAGAGCTGGAGAGAAGGGCGTAATGGTGATTTTGTGGAGTGTGTTTATTTTTTAGCAGGGGTATTTCATTTTAAGCCACCTTTCTTAGTTAGCACACTGCTTACCCTTACTTCCATTTCCTCTTCTACTTTTACCCATACTGTGAATCATCACAAAAGGAGATATAGACCTACTAGTACCAGAAGATTAATTATCCTGAGATAAGAAATAGAAATTCTTCCCGGGTTTCACAGATACGTGAACCTGTGATACGAATTATTTATGATAGGAGATAATTTTATCCATTAAATCATTTATTCATTTATTCAGCAAGCACTTCATAGCCATAGCTTTACTACAGATTCTATTTGCATTATAACAATAACTAAAACACATTTCTTACATTTGAGGATATCAATGCTTATTATTGAAAATGTACATGCTAACAACTTAATATAACAGATAATGAGAATTCTATGTCAGATTTGTATACCAATAGAGAAAACATTTATAAGATCCCCATATGATAAGCATTAATACCTAAATTTAATTTAAACCATATTGTTCATTTATCTTGTTATAAATGTTCAGTCATGGAAATCTTTTCCAACTCTTAAAAATTTTTTTTCACTTGATTCCTTCCAATTTTACTTCAATGTTTACCAAAACATAACCTTAGTGAGCACAGGTTAACATTATTTTGAAAGTCACATTGGCCTTCAGGGGATGAATAAAAGATAAACACCATTATCTAATTATGCTTATGGATAGTATCTCACATTGTAATTTATTAGAATTTACCTGGTTAATTCTAATGCTAGCGAAAGCCAATTCCCCTGGGTCTCATAATCAGAACCATTTTTTCCAGATGGCAACACTGTATATGTAATTAGCATATGTATTTGGGCTTATATTTGTTAGAAGGAATCAAAATTGGAAGATGAGAAAAAGAAAGTGGAAGATATTTCTATTTGTCAATTTTAACACCCTTATTAACTCTGCTTTCAAACACTGGATTCTGTCATTCAATACTATTATTGAAAAGATAAACGAATACCTTGTAGCTAAGTATAGTAGTGTATATTGCAAAACCACCTGGTTTAAATCTCAATAGACATCTGGAAATCTTAATTATCTTAATTACATTTTAATAACTTGTTATTAGAATAAATTATCATTTTACTCTGATTTAAAAGCATGAAAGAATGTATTTTGGAAAAAACCTATTGTTCTTACATTCAGTGGCCATATAAGTGAAAAACGATATACACAAATATAATAATCCAGGAAGCCTATTGCAATTAGGTTCAGATTTTTGGTGTCAAGTATATGATCTTACTATTGTGTGAAAATATGAGCAAAAGAGTACTGTGGTTAGATTGGTTTTTAATAAGGAATACTGTAAAAATAATGAAAAATATGCTGTCAAAAGGATGAAAATCATTATGACAATAAATTTTAGAAACATTGTAATAAATTCAGTTGGCAGATATAATGAGGATCAGCATTATATATAGTTGCAGTAACAACAATAGAGTGACTGACAGATTGCATTTCAAGTCCTATAAAGGATGAAGTGGAACTGAAGATGGCTGCCATTTATTAAGCAAATAAATGTAAGACATTGAGCCCAAATATTTTCAAATATTATTTTTCATTTTTAGTAGATATGACTATTGGTTACAAACATGAAGTGATTTGTTCACAGTTCAACAATGGTATTGCTAGGAGTCAACCTTCTTCAAACTCCAAAGATTTTCTTAATTGTTTCCATGGTTCTATTGCAGTATTTCAAACCCTCATGCAGAAGTGCTATTACCCCAGAAAAATGGTGAATGAGGAACTGCATGTCTGAAAGACACGTTTTACCCTTGGTACATCTGAGTTTAAAGGGCCTATGGATTATCAAGTTGATATATTTTTGATAAGCAGAAATCTTATCTGTTCTATTAAAATGACTGTAAGGCTTGTACTCTGTTGCTTAAGTAGAATGTATGCCATTAGAATGCAGAATTAGCTTTGACTCATAGAAAATTTACCAGTATAGTAATGTTTTCCACCAAAATTAAAATTTATGTAAATACAATGTGTACTAACACAACTAAATACTGCATTGTACATAACATTCATTCACTCTTTGCTCTTTTGGGCCACATGATCTTTCTTAGAAGTGTTTAGGGTAGGGTTCTCTACTATCTTTGTGCATTTCAATGTGTCTCCCTAATTAAGCTGATTCAACCCTTTTTTATACTACCATAAATTTGCCTTTACCATTTTTAAAGCAAAATTTATAATTTGTGGATTATTTCTTTATTGATTGCGAATATTACATCTCCTTTGAACTGCTAGCTATTTTTATTGTTCTTTTAGTGTTCCAGTGCAAAGTAATATAGTTGTTTAGTGGTTGACTCCAGTCATACTTTTCCCTTAAGTCTTGTGACTTTTAGCACATAATTTTGTGGAATACGATGTGTATTCAGCAACCTGTACTTTATATTATAGCAGAGCACCTGAATAAGGTTGATGCATAAGAGAAATATTAAGAATGATATATAAATTTTGGAGAAACTGTATAAGAGGAAGTTGAAGTAATGAAAATAAATTAAGTCCTTCTAGAAAAGAACTGGAAGAGAAAAGATCTGATGATGGTAAAACTCTAGAGACATTTGCAGAGACATTGAAGGAAGAAGGAATCGATAAGAGAGAATTGGTTCTTTCTGGCTGCTTTGTTCATTGTATAATTTATTCATTATTCAATAAAGATTTGCTGGGCTAGGTTCTCAGAGGGTGAGAGATTATGGAAAATGACTTAGTTTTTTTTTTTTTTTAATGCAGTTTTAAATTTTACCATATGCACATATTATATAAATACTATCATTAAATCAGATTGCCCTGCACTTTTCATTAGTTTCTCTCTTGAACTTCATTTTCTATTCAAAAAGACCAAGAGGCCTACCTTTGGCTTCCTATAGGATGCAAAAAAGGAGTATGGATGTCTCCAAGTTAGTTCCAAGGGCAGAAGCTGGGATGCTTTGCTTCTCTGATTCATTTTCCAGCCAGTACTTAGCAGTTCTGAACACCCTACAGTGAGCCAGCATGCCTTTGTGCATGAGCCAGAGACACACTGAACAGCAGGGACCAGTATGCAATAGTATCCTCTTAATTTTCTTAGGGGAAGCAACAAGTCATTAAAGCAAATGTATAAGTATTTGCATTGCACTGATTTTGAGCTTGTTAGGGTGATGCTGTCTGACAACCGGGATATTTATTTACATTTATTTTTAAGTCAGTTTTTCACAGCTCTTGCCAGAGTTTCCAAACATAGTTGATGTGGTGTTAAAATACAGAATCTGTCTCAGCCAGGCCAATGTCTCTGCGTACACTTTTCAGAATATGTGGTCTCCACTTTCAATGTATGGGGTAACTTCTTCAAATTTTAAATAAGAATGTTAGCACATATTCAGTAATAGATCCAAGTATATAGAGTAAATTGGTGACAAACATAGCCCTTTGAAAATTCTTAATTTTTATTTTGAATTTATAGTGTTAGTTTGATTATTTTAAAATATATATTTATATGTCCTTACCTTCAAAAGTCCTCCTCTCGATAACCATCTGTTATGAATCTGGTATAGTTCGGTCCCAAACTGTAACATTGAAAATGAATTTGTAGTCTTTAATAATAATAATAACATAACTGATTAGTAATTGAATAAGAGAAACAACTTATGTAACCTAAAGGTTCTTTTACTTGACCCTAGAGTATATAAAATACATCCAATTTATATATTTTGTGTATATATATTTATATATACATTTATACCTATATATATCTCAGAACATAGGTACATACACATATATAGATACATATATCCATACACATATATTATACATAAACACATATACTGTGAGATTTGCCTACTTGGAATATTTATTTATTAGGTATAACTTATCAAATATCCTAGCTAAAAAGTACATTGATTATACATGTATACTATTCAAAGTAACATTTTTCAATGCCTGAAATATTGAGAATAAGCATTTATTATATTTTAGGTGCAAATCTGTATTTTTTACAGATTATCATTGGTAATAGTTGTTAATGATATTGTCATCAATATATTTACAAGAATCCAGTAAAATCTATCACATTTTATTTAGTTTGAAGTTGTTATATTTAGAGAGTGATTTTGTGTACCTTCATACATTAGTTAATATAATTCAAGTTCACTAGTAGCCTTATTCAAACAATTGACAAGAAATACTTGCCAATGAAAGTGGGAACCACTATCCTGACCTCATAATAAGTGAGTCTATAAGATGTGGGTTGTCTAAAATAGAAAAGTAGGAAAAATATTAAAATATCTTTGGACATAATCAAGTATAAGTTTTTCTTTATATCATCCCAAATTAATAGAAAGAAAACAGCTAGCCAATTTCACATTTAACGTAATAAAAACTAAAGGCATCTGCCCCTATATAATATTTGTAATAAATTAATTTTACAATTTCTTTTTCATATTTTGTATCATAGTTACCTTCTAATAGTATTTATAAAGCTCACAGATAACTTGTAAAAACATTAAAAGCTCTAAAATCTAAACTCATAGCAAGTGGAGATTTGAAAAAAGCCTCCTGAAAAATTAAAAATCTTTTCATTCAAGAGTAAAGAAAGTGGCACTGTTTATTATCTATCTTATAGAAAAGAGCATGGCGCACTTTTGTATGATTAATTCAACTTTGTAAGCTAAACAGATCTTCACTAACAGAATGTAAGACAGAAGTAATCACATTCACTATAAGGTGGGGAAGGTGCCATTGAGTAGGTTCATGAATTAATGCAATCAATTTAAAGTTAAATTTTGTGAAAAAAGTTAAATAAATATAAGCTTAATGTTATGGCATAAGTATAGATAAAGTTAAAGCATTTACAGTATTAACAATACTTAAACAGAATTGAAGTGGTCTTATATATTTTAAAAAATATTTACTCCATCTGTGCAATTAGTGTATCATTAAATTAATTATTTCAATAGAAATAAAACATTATGTAAAAGTGTTATTTGCATGAAGCTTTGTATGGTAGATCAAAAAGATAGGGAGAAATCAAATAGAGAAACCATGTCTTTTAAATGCATAAGCTGATCTGTTTAAATATCTTGATGCTACTAATTAAAAGAAAATATTAGATTTATAACAGTTGCAGAAATGCATGTTGGAATGATTTAATTTGGAGCTTAGAACTGTCATCACACTGCCCTCTTTGCTCTTTCACCTGCTCATGTGGTGCGCACATGTACAGTGAAAGTTACACCTGTAGTTCTATTCTAAGAGTTATTTGTGTCTGAACCAATATTAAACATACTATGTAACTGATCCCTTCTTTGTACTGCCACAGTTTGACATACAGTAGCCCTTTCACTGCCTTTCACATAAAACTTTTTGCTGTTCTGTCTACTGTAAAATATAGCTAATGTCAAAATGGGTTTGAATATTTGATTGTTGAATTTTATGGTTTTACAATCATGTTATGTAAAATGTTCACCAGAAAATCTAAGTAAATGCCCTGTATTTTTTCAATGTTTATTGTATCAATATTAAAGTATGTTTTTAATATAAAAATATTAAAAATAATGTTATCTAATTTTATTATTTCTTTTTGACAAAGCATGTGTATAAGTTTTTAACTAAGCAAACTATTGGGTAACAACTTTAAGGCAGACAACTTGACCTCCCCTTTTCTACCCAACGTATTTATATTTTTTTTATTTACTAATCTAATCACTGGCCAAAGTCACTCGCTTTATGTATGCCATCTATTTCATTAGTGAATTTACTCTTATGACTGTGACTATAGTTACGCTTTTAATTTTTAGTAAGGATTATAATTGTGTGATACTCCATGTGATATTCAGATGCTAAGAAAAAAAGATTTTAGTAATATTTTCTGAGTAATAATTAAATGTTCAGATGCTCATACCATTTGCTTTAGTTAGGCCATCATCCCCAATAGGGTGCATTGTTCTCTAGGGAGGCTATTTAATACCTGTGGGGTCGTTTGCTGGTTTACCATGAACACGGCAATTATGGCAATTAAGATTGGATAGGCCAGGTTTGTTAATTTTCCTAAAATGCTGGTCACCTGGCATCATTCCTCATGACTGCTGTAATAGTTACTTATGCAAATAACTTACATTTAATTACACTTAGAAGCTATTTTTTCCCATTTAAAACCAAAGATTTTTGCGTAGTTTGTGGACTGAAATTTTCAGACATATAATATAAAATGAAGGATGATTGTCCTCTTCTTGTTTGAACTTTACTAGAGTTTACTATTTTAGAAATCTCATCTCTAAAGACAATGACTCGTGGTATTTACCTGTCTATAGCACTGAGTAGGTTTACAGAGATAGTGCTTGCATTTATGGTGATTAAATGTAAATGTTCAGGCATATGACTATTCCACTATATTTTCCAGTTAAACCATCTTCAAATACTAACACTTTGAAATACATTACTTTTATTTTATATTTTAACATTAGAGTGAATTTTTTTAAATACTACAATTTATTTCTTTATTTCAGAATATTAGGCGGTGCATGTGTTTTGCTTACACTTTGTTTTTGTACTGATTGGGTCAAAGTTATAAGTGTGCCTTTCACCAGATAGTATGCACTGTGTCCAGTAAGTGTGAATTTATCCATACCTTCCTCCCCCTCACTCCTGCTTGTATTTCATTGAGATCTCTCTCCGTATGTGTACTTAAATACTGATCAATTAGTTCCAATTTGGTATTGAATACCCATGTTTGTTTCTCCATTCTTGTGATGTTTCACTTAGAAGAATGGTTTCCAGTTCTATCCACTTTGTCACAAAAGATATTAGATGGCCATTTATTTGTTGGCTGAGTAGTACTTCACGATATGCATTTACCATATTTTATTAATTCATTCATGTATTGGTGGGCACTTTGGTTGTAATGACGTCGTTGCAATTGTGAATTGAGCTGTTGCAAACATTTGAGTGCAGGTATCCTTTTTATAAAAAGACCTTTTTTTTTCGTTTGGGTATGATTACTGGATCAAATTGTAGATCTACTTTAAATTCTTTGAGGTATCTGCATACAATTTCCCATAGAGGTTGTACTCGTTTGCAGTCCTGCCAATGGTGTATAATATTTCCTTTCTCTTTTCATCCACACCAGCATGCAGGGCTTAATAATAAAAACCATTCTCATTGGAGTTAGCTGATACATACATGTCTCATTGTGGTTTTGATTTGCACTTACCTAATTATTAGAGATGTTGAGCATTGTTTTTATGAGTTTGATGGCCATCAAGTATATCTCCATTTGAAAAGTTTCTGTTCATGTCTTTTGCCAATTTTGTAATGGAGCTGTTTGGTTGTTTCTTCCTGATTTGCTTGAGTCTTTACAGCTTCTGGTTATCAGTTCTTTATCAGGTGTATAGAATGCCAATATTCTTCTCATTCTGTGGTTTGTCTGTTTGCTTTTTTGATTGTGCCCTTGGCTGTGCAGATGCTTTTCAATTTAATTAGATCCCATTTATTTATTTTTGTTGCTGCTCTAATTGTTTGGGGGGCTTTTTCATGAATTATTTTCTAAAGTTGATATCTATAAGAGGTTTTCAACATTTTCTGCGGAAATTCTTAAAGTTTTCTATCTTAGATTTAGAACTTTTATCCACAGTGAGCTAATTTTTATGAGCAGTGAGAGGTGTGGATTCTGTTGCAGTCTGGCTATCCAGTTTATACAGCACCATTTATTTAACAGGGATTCTTTCCCCCAGTGTATGTTTTTATCTATTTTGTCAAAACTCAGATGGGAATATGAGGATGATTTTATTACTGGGTTCTCTATTCTCTTCCATAAATCTATCTCTTTTTAGTGCCAGTATCATGCTGTTTTGGTTACTATAGTCTTGTGGTATAGCTTGAACTTTGATAAACTGTAGAACTTTTTTTTCTAGATCTGCAAAAAAAATGCCATTGGTATTTTAATGGAAATTGCATTGAACCTGTAAATTACTTTGGTTCGCATACAGTCATCTTTTTTTATTTTATTTTATTTTATTTTATTTTTTATTTATTTTTTTTAATTGAATCATAGCTGTATACATTAGTTCAACCATGGGGTACAGTGTGGGGGCTTCACATGCAATCTGAGATATTTTATCAACCTGATTGAC
>CAUYON010075587.1:0-13775 GCA_963573935.1 Arctocebus calabarensis | reverse complement strand
GAAACCCAAAAGGCTTACAGGTAAGGCCCTTCCAGCCTGCAGTCCCACTGCTGCCCCACCCACAGCCGCCGACAGGATCAGACCGAATGAACAGACGCAACCACTTGCCCAATATCCGCCACTTTAGTCTTCCTCAGGGTGTCCAGAAGCCTCACGCTGTCTCCCTGTGTCCCCAAAGGGAAGTTTCTGGGAAGATCCCGCCTGGCAGAGATGCCTGAAGTCCTCTCTCCCCAGTCTCACTGTGCCCAGCCGCAAGGAAGCTGTTACTCGTCCGCCATCTTGCTCCTTAAGCATTAATTTTTAATTCAACTTGTTAACAGTTCCATAGAGTTACTCACCACTCTCTGCCCTGTCAATAGAGGTGGATGTTAATTCCCAAGACCAAGTGTATTTTGCCTCACATTTCTTTCTCTCTTCCAAGGCTTCACAGAAAGAACACAGATAAAGGGAAAAAACATGCTCTTTTTCTAAACTCTCCATTCAACCATACAGCAGGAGGATACAACCTCCTAATTCCATAATCTGTACTTCAGCTCCTGGCCACACCAAGTACACTCGATGACCAAGGACCATCCTTAACTCTACACTAACTCTACCACTGCTTAAATTCTCATAGCTGCATGCAAGTCTTACATTACAAGAGTTTTGAGAAATGCTCCTGTAGAAAATATCACATCTTCTGCCTATTATAATGTGAATTACTATTCATCTGTAGAATAACTTTCCTCTATTTTATCTCATTTGTTCTTCGTAATCATCAGCTGGGTTGGCATAATTAGCCTTATTTTAAAGAGGAAAGAATCAAGACTCAGAGACCCAACTCCGTGTTTTCCTACTATGACTCAGCTAGCCCATAACATAGCGAAGATTACAATCCAGTCCAGTAACACCAGATATGATATTCTTTTTTTTTGTCTTCACAATTCCTGGTTAGCAGTGACAGAATTATTTAACTGTAGTGTGTTAGGGACCAAAGATAATGGAGTGGCCATTGTCTTGAACCTTAGAAATCAATCTGCCAGAGGAGAATAGGATTCTGGATGTTATTTTCAATGTGTATAAGTGTCTAAAATGCTAAGTTCCAGATAAGGCAATAGCATCTTAGAATCCAGCAATGTGAGTATTGCCTACATTGATTAATTTGATTATCTATAAAATCTACCACCAGAGAGGTGGGGTAGCAAAGTCAATATGAATATACATGAATTAAATCTCACATCAATACATGGCATCAAGTATTTTGCACATAGCTGATCATTGCAAGGGAATGAACAACCAACTCTAAGAGAATCAATTACAGAAATGGAAATTCTCCATTTTTGTGATTATAGATGTATAAGCCTACAGATACCTACCTACCTACCTATAGATGTATAAACCTATGTAAAAAAAAAAAAAAAAACATAGTGGATACAGATTTTCTGTGTTCTAGTGGTGCCATACACAAACTTGCTGCTGTTTTTTTTTGAACAAAGAATTGCATGAAATTTTTACCTTTTGGGTCCCAAGTACATCTTTGTTGTTAGTAGAGACACTTTATTATAAAAGTCTCCTCGCCTACACCTCTGGTGATTTTTCGTGTATTATTCATCGTTTTCATTTGGCTATCATAACTTGATGGCTTTTGCTCCCAATGTAGATGTGAATATTGTCTCCCCATTCTCCTAATACATAAAAGAGCTTGAAACTCTAGGCATTTTTCAGATGAGAGCTCTCACATCAAATTCAACCCGCAGTGACAAGGAAGTTGCCAGAGAAAGAGAGAACATCCAGACCTATCAGGAAAGTACAGAGAACATCCAGACCTATTAGGAAACTACATGCCACTGGTTGGAGGTGAGTGGAAACAAAGTCCATAGATTAAAGCACTTGGGTTCCCTTTATTTCTAACCTAAAAGAGTACGTGTGTTAGTGTGTAGATGGAATAATTTCAGTCTGAGGGATTGGATAGCTTTTTAGATTGAATAGATTTCTGTTTATGTCAAATAGACCTATAATAAAAAGTTAATTGGGAAGGCTAATTCTGGCCAGTTTCTGCTTATTATGTTAAAGATGGTATAATCAATGTGACTCAGTGTATTGTTGACGTTAGTTCCACATGATATTGACAGGCTTGAATTGATAATAAAATGCTCTAACTCAAAAGGAACTTTTACACATAAACTGTTGGATACAATTAATCACGTTTCCAGTGAATCACAGGATTGCCAGGAAATGAAGAGATCTAGGAATATTTGGCAAGTAGCATTAGTAACTACAGCACACCTATAGTCAATTCACTGCCTGAGTTCAGATTGAGTGTTAACCATATGTGAACCTAACTTTTACACTGACAGAGTTTAAAGAACCAGATTATTTATCAATTATTTCTCATGTTATGTTGCAATTTGTTGGATTTTCTGATACCTCCTCTCTTACTAATGCCTGTTGTCTACATGCTCCTTAAACTGCAACTTGTTCTTCTTAGGCAAAGCTGTTTCTCACCATTCCTAGCCCGAAATAAAACAGTCCGACCACGCCTGCTGTCGGCTACACTCCAGCATCCCAATTTCTTCCTCATCTATTTGTTTGCTGGTCCTTTAATGCATAGAATTTCCAAGCTGAATTTTCACAATACTGCCATTTCACATGAGTGCACACACTTCAAATAGTATTCTGAAAATTTGTGGCAGCAGAGCTGGCCAAGGGGAAACATTTCCAGTCAGGAAGCCGACACTGGGCCGTGATCACACAGCTCTGACAGGGAGGTCTCAAAACTCTAACAGTTTAGATGACATTCTCCAATTCTGCCATTTCAGTGATTGTACTATTTTCCTGAACCCAGATAGTAGAAATACACAAATTGATTACATTTATAAACCGAGGAAGTAGGTTAAATCTGAATACCTATAGGAAAAGCTATTGAAAATTTCTTACATTCCCTCCAGTCAGTAACAAATGTTAAGCTTTGTAAAGGATCAAGACTGAGTCTGTATATCTGTCCATGAATAATCATGAACTGAATTAGGTTACTGCCTATAGAATAGAGTACAGTGGTTCTTAACTGTGAAACTCACCTAAATCACTCAAATTATTTCTCAAGTTCATTTCTAGTCTCACTATTCAAAGTTAATATAGTCTGAAAGTTAAATGTAAAAAGGTTTTTCAATTTATACATCTAGAATAACAGTTCTATCTTTGATTTTTAATGAGAACAATCCATTAAAAATGTAAAGTGAGCTACATATGTAATTTTATGTTTTTTAGCAATCACATAGATAATAAAAAGAAAGTGGTGAGTAAATTTTAATGACATATTTTATTTAAGACAATGTATTTAAAATGATGTAATTTCAACATATAATGAATACAAACGTTTTCAATGAGATTTTTTACATTCCTTTTTGTTCATACCAAGATTTCACAATCTCATGTATATTTCATACTCATGGCATTTCTCAAGTTAGAACAGGCACATTTCAGGTGCTCCATAGCCTCATGTGGTTAGTGGCTGCCATACTACGCAGGGCTGTTATAGTAGATTTTACAGTGATGTGAGAGAGCTTGTTTGTCACGAGTTATAGTTATCATTTATCTTAAACTTGATCTTCGCAGAAAAAAAGGTCTAAAATCCTCTTAAGTGTTACAGTGACAGCACACAGAAAGTGCTCAATAAATGTTTTCTGAATGGTTTTAAATTTGAATTTATAAATATTTACATATTTATTCAGGTGCTACTATGTTCCAGGTACTTTTCTGAGCACTAAGTAATTCCCTAGTGACCAAAATAGAAAAAATGCACTAAGGGAAGTTAACTTCTAGTGGTTGATTCTTTTAAGGTGATACTAGATAATACTATAAAAATTAAAAAACAAAGCATATGATAAATCAATAGCTTGTGGTTTAGATGGATTTTCTCCCCTTCCTAATTATCTTTTCTGTTAGTGATCTCCATAGTTCCACTTACTGCATGTCAGCTGTGCATATTACTCTCTAGATGGTCAAGCCTTTTACTGCAACATTACACATGATCTTGACTTCTTTAGAAAGCTTAAAGCTTCTTACTGTTTTTCAAGCAGAACAGTTTTTTGGCCTTTGATCATCTCCTTCTTGAACATCTGCTAAGCTCCTACTCATAAGTCAATGCCAAGTTCAATTGATACCTCTTTCATGAAGCTTCTCTTAGCTCCCATGGCCAGCTAATCATTCTTTACTCTTTGCTCACAAAAACTGTGTGCAGGTCTCTATTATACCATTTATTCTGGATTATTATTACTTGCCATTTCTTCTCCATTAGATCCTTACTTATATGCTTTAGCTCTTGTAGCTTATAGAGATACTGGCACATTACAGATGCTCAGAGTAGGTTGTGGGATATGTACCTGTTCCCTATCTTAGTTCCTTACATTCCCTTCTGACTCAAAGGAACCTGTATCATGGATTTATGTACCTACTAATAATTTTGCATTTTAAAAGTGCTCCTTCCCATGGAATGATTTTAAAAGGTTACCAGCATGGGAGGGTTAGCATCAGAATTATAGGCAAATATCAGGAGAAAGACTGAGTCTATTATATCATGATTTCAAGGGGTTCCTTCCCTCAGAAAAGAACCATCTTTGAACTTGTATCTGAGTCATAGTCAATTATTATAATTTTCTCACTGCTATTTTTTTCCGGGCATCATTTTTTCTTAAGCCTGGTAGTTTTCCAATGCTAATTAAGGAAAGATATTTATAATCTATTGATTCCAATTTGAAATAAAAATAATGAACTATTTCCTATACAGCTCTGAGGGTAGCATCACTCACAGCTTCACGAAGCATTACATGAGTGAACGTTTAGTGCATAACGCTCTAATCAAGCTCCATTGTAATTTATCTTTATCTGTACATACATCCATGAGCCTAGCTGAATGCAATTAGACCGCTGGATCCTGAAAGAAGCTGTGATTCTTGCCCATGACATTGTTTGTCATTGTTTACAATTTGTTGTTAATTTTTGGATTCATGATTTAACTCCTGGGGACTCAGGGAGTCTGTGTCTGCATTTCTAAGACGTTACCACTAGATGGTAATGTTACTACGTTACTAGATGGTAACTTAGGTTTACCAACAAAAATGTGGTAGTATGTTCAGTTAAGTGTGATGAAGATATACATTCGACCATTATTTCGATAGTCTTTAGAAAGTTATCTCCAAGATACTGAGATATAAATTTTTATATTCTATATATTTAATTGATATAGAAGTAAATATCTTAAATAAAGAAAAAACGATAAAACAATCTTCTGAACCCACAAGGACCTAACAGTATTTTCCCACTATTATTCTCAGTCTCTGTCTTTTTGTATTGTTTACTTTTCTTTTCTTCTTTTAGAAAATAAAAGCAAGAAAAAATTAAATTTGCAGTACCTTTGGAACCACAAGTGTGTTTTCTGTAGTTAGTTAATTCTCAACACTAACATATGAGTTTCCGGGAGATAGATGGAAGATATAGATCTTAGCAAAACTTACATAGTAAGAACAACAGAAATGAGGAATCAGTGCCAATTCTTGCCTTAGTGCTCAAAACAACTTAGAATGGCACATGGAAATAAGTATTTTTTTCTGTTTATTGAGAATCATAATACATTTTTATTATAAATGTTATGGATATGGGAATGAAATGGTGTATGTAAAATCCTTTATTTGGACTTAGTGATAGGTAGATTCTAATTTTCCTTTTACAATACTTTTCAATTTTTTAAGGATATGAAAATATTAGTTTGGTGAGCCTTTTTTTATTTAACAATTAAAACATAAAGACTTTCTTTCAAATTTTCTGTCAGGGTATTTTTCTGTCTTCAAGTAGAATATAGAAAATATTTGAACCTATTTTAATAGGAAACACATCACTTAATATCTTAATTATCTTAATTTTATATCTTAAAATATATTTATATTTTAACAGCCTCCCTTTTGAGAAAATACCTTAAGAATTAATCCAACAGTGGGGGTTTCAGGCAATTGCCAACTAGACTATAAGGTGGTGAAGAAAATGGATATTGCCATGTCCTTGTGATATTTTCTTAGGCTTTCACATTTCTAACACCTCAGAAGGCTCTTCTTTTTTTTTTTTTTTCGTGAGAAGGCTCTTCTTAAAGTGAGTAATAAATGAGAGGGTGATTAACTATTCCTTACTGAGGTCAGTAAAGGGAAATATTTAAAACTGAACCAGCTGAGGGCGATGAATGAAGTCACTTAATACTTCATGACATAGATTTTGCTTCATCACACCTGGTGCAAGGGACCCATGTGAGATAAATTCATAAAGATAGAAAGGAGAATGATGTTTGCCAGTGGTAAGGGAAATGGGGAGTTGTTTAACAGGCATGGAGTTTTAATTTTACAAGATGAACAGAGCTTTAGAGATAGGCTGCTCTAACAATGTCCAAACAATGTGTGGACATGCTTAACACTGCTGAACCATACGCTTCAAAAATGATTGAGACATTGAGACAATGTATTTTACCACAATTAAAAAAATTAAATTGAAGTACTGTTTTATCATCAAGCTGGATTCCACATTAGATGACCAATAATTAACAGGTATCCTTGTTGTTGTCTACCATTTTCTTTTGAGGGTGTTTAATTTTTTTCATGTCTTAGAATTAGATAGAATTGAGTAAAATCATTAAATTTAGTATCTGAACCATGAACTATTAACATTTCAATAAATGTTACTAGTATTTGGGAAGCCATGTCTATATGGCTGTTAACTATCTCACTTTTGAATGCAACCTTTTCACTATCTCTGCAATTGTTCACCTAGAAAATAATTTTTCACCTTAAACCAGTATTTGTGCAAAGTTCTCGATAAATAAATTACAGATAGCAACTAGTGACAAAAAGAAATAAAGACTAAAATCAAGGTTAGTATCTTTTAAGATAATATATCTTTAGCAAAAGGTACTGGATGGTGTTTAATGGTTCATCAACCCTTGGTGTGAGTTAATGAACCAAATATGCTATGTAGACCTTTTTGTTTTGGCAGGCATGATGTTTCATATATTTTTGTATTGAGAGTGTTTTTGAGAGGAACAAGGAATTTTCAAGTTCATTCAAGAATATCCTTGTCAGCAGCATGTAGCCACAGCATTAGTCCTTCCTTTCTTGTCTTGAATTTGTGTTTTCTAGATAATTCCTGTGGCTGTTCTATTTTGCCACCTCTAATCTATAGATTGTCCAAGAAACTGTATTGAGAACTACTCATTATTCATAAATATAATTTTAAAATGTCTAAACTTTACAAAAGCTTTGTAAAACTTTAAAGTGATTCATTTAAATACTTAAATCAAACTTTACCAATAACTCCTTTGTCCTACCATGCCATTGTACAGGCACTGTGCTTTCTGTGTGTGCGTGTATATCACTCATCTACCTCTCCCAAGATGCTGTGTTTTAGTCAAGTTTTATCATTGATATTGAACATGGACTAGTTATGAAATATTTGTTGAATAAAGATACATATGCATAGAGAGCCAATATGCAATTGATAAGAAAAGCTCTTTTAGAATATTAAATGCAAGTTAGCTGAACATCTCAGATGGCTTCAGGTATATTATGCTTTACAATTACATATCGTCTTACACTCTATCCCAAATTGGTATACAGAACTGCAGCCAGAGACCATAGTAAAAGGAAATAATTCCTGCATTTAAATATTTTTTTCTTCAAGTAGTATATTCACAGCCAATTCTTACTTTAAAAATGCCACATGCAATTGAAAAATGTTTTATTCAAGCATTATAAAGATATATTGCAGGAGAAAAGTTTGGTCTGATTTTTCTTTTTTTCAATTTCATAAAAGCAATTCCTCAAAGGCTGAAATCTTCAAATGCAGTTCAATATAGGGCAAATGTTTATAGCCAAGTTATAAACCTCTTGAAGCATGGAAGCGGTGGCAGAGTGTTAACTGTGAGCAGCCCCATTATGATCGATGATAGCACTATGGAGTGGACTCGACACTTAGGATTGTTCAATAATCCACCTTTGGAATAAAATTTCCTCATTTCATTTCATTTCCCAATTGCAACCTTAATTATTTATAGAGATAAAAAGATTACCTTGAAAAAAACCTCTAAGTACTTATGGGCACGATATATTTGCATGACTATGAATGGTTGAGTGGAAATTTTTAGTCTAGCTATTTGCTTTTAAGATCATTTATGATAATGTTTTAAAAGCATGCATTAGAATTGCCATGTAGTATTTATTTTTATTTTTTTTAAAAAGACTATATTGCTTCATGAAAACTAATTTTTTATTACATATTTGGAATATTGTTGACACATTTTGGAAGATTTTTTCAGCGAACTGGATGGTGAATTAGAAACTATTTTATCTATAGTCATAGGTATTTTACTTCTCTGCGGAGGAAAAAATAGAGTTTCACATGTTTTTAGGATATTTGGGGGAAAGATTACCAAACACACATGCACACATTGAAACATTAGGGTGTTTCTTTCTTTTAAGTTTATATTGGTCTTTGCATTCAACCATATGTTCTTTAGGTTTTCAATTCACTATACGCAGTTTTTTCCCTGTTCAGGAGGTATCACAGAGACATAAATGACACTTAATCATCAAGCAAGGATTGCTGGCTGGTCCAAACTATAAATGGTGTGAGATACTGCTGACCCTGCTCTCTGGACCTGGGAAGATAGCTCCAATCTAGAAGCATCTGATGAATACAATTCTGAATCTTTTTTGAGGTCAGAGTTCTAATAAGTTTCTGTTATTCCCTCAGCAAAGGTACATAAGATAGAGTGAAGTCTGAATTACAGAAGAAAATATAGTTTTAACTTTAAATTATATCAGAAAGAGAATGCCTCCTATTTTTGTTTAGTGTTCATAATCATTAGTTACATTATAAATGTAAGTATGCGTATACCCAAGATTTTAGTTAGTAATTTGACCTAGCCATTAGTTTTCACTTGAAATTTTCCTTCCTGGAAAACAATTGTTTCATAGGGCTCTATTAATAACTCATGTACTTTATGTAAAATTAGCATTGAGTTTCCTTATCTTCATTGATATTAGAGTTCGAGCAATTATATAAAATAGTTCAACAAATTTGATACTTTGTAATAACTAGAAATGGGAGAAAAACATACATAGAAACAAGGAATGATATTTGAAGATTTTTTTGTAAAAATTAATCTTTCAATACACTCACAGAAAGTAAGACTTGGCCTGACTAAGAATTAGGGTATACCAAAGGATAGCATTTCTTGAAAACAAAACTTTGCCTTGTCATAGAACAGTTTTAGAGCACCAAATCATTTTCTGAAAGCAAATGAGTGATATTGAATTATAGGCTCACACAAGGATGCTTACAAGGAGTGAAATACTTCTCTGCAAAAGACCAAGTGAGGGACTAAAAATCTTTAAATACTCTTAGTCTCAAAGAAGAGTTCCTTGGTATTGAGTTCCAAAGTGATTCTTTTTCTTTTTTTTTTTTTTAGAGACAGGATCTCACTATGTTGCCCTCAGGAGAGTGCCCTGTGTCATAACTCACAGCAACCTCAAACTCCTGGGCTCAACTGTTCCACTTTTCTCAGCTTCCCAAGTAGCTGAGACTACAGGTACCTGCTATAACACCCGGCTAGTTTTTAGAGAAGGGGCCTTGCTCTTGCTCAGGCTGATCAAAGTCATTCTTGAAATAAAAGGTGAATATTAAACCAGTTTATGTTTCACCTTACATTTCTGCTATCCCCTACATAAATTTAGTCATTTTCAGAATGTCACAGCTGCTTCAGGTATAGAAACTTTAATTGGGACTCTCTCAGTCTATCTCCTTAATTTCCTAATATTGTATTTATTTATTTATTTTTGCTCTTGTGTCTAAATGATCTAGACTAGATGAGAAACAAACAAAAAGAAAAAACACTAGAGAACTGAACATTGACCTTAAAATTTTTGTTGAAGAGGTTGTCTCATTGAGAATCATATATTTATAAAGAAACAAGAAAATAATAAATCTACTTTTCTTTTCCTTTTCTGTTCTTAACATTAACAGATGTTAACTCTCAAACACAGGAGATAAACAAAATGGCTTCAAATGTTGAATTTCTCTTGATAGATACACTGTGTTTTGTGGGCATTTATTAATTTTTCTGTAACATATACCACATTGTCAATTTATGGTTATTTGAATGAAGGTCAATGAATGAGCGGGAACATGGATTGTAATTAAGAAATCTTTTCTTTACTGTGTGTCTCTTCAAGCTGGAGAAGAGTGTTGAATGCTGATCAGACAACATCAATTACTAAGCCATCTGTCAGAGTTAGGTAATTAACTCCGAATGAAACAAACAACAAAATATCTTTACTAGAGGCAGAAGTCGATGGAAGATCAGGTAACAATGAGCGGAACTGAGTGTCACAATTATGGTAAAGATTATCATGGGCCCAGTTCTTTATTGATCCAAGATTAAAAACAAAAACATTGTCTAAGATTAGATTATTCTACATCTGACTGGTGTTAGTTCTCCATATGCATTAGGAACCACCATCCTTCTTTTGCCAGTGAACTGATGTACGCATAAACAAATATTTTAAAGAAACAATCACTTTTCCATGAAAATTTGGCATAAATCATAGTTTTTAAAGTCCAAATTTTTATACCCCTTTAACATGAGTATGAACTGTTTGCAGAACATTTTGCAAATTGCTGGTCTACTTTAAGCTCTCTCCTGAGAAGAATGTTTAATAGAATTTTATACCAGACCTATTTTCCTTAACTCAGCATTTTAACTATAATAAACAAGTTTCTCTCCACTCTGTATTTACATGTCACTCAATAATTTGAATCACTTCTGAACCTACAATAGTGTTAAAAAAGAACTGTATAAAAATCAATGGCGTATTTATTAAAAATGCAAATGCAGTATGTCTTTCACAGACCTCTGAATCTGTGATACAGGTCAAGGAAATCTTGCTTTTTAACAAGCAGCGATTCATTTACTCATAAACATTTGAAAAACACTGGCCTGTAGATTTTTAAGACTCTCAGAGCTTCTTGAGCTATTTGAGTCATAATGTTTATACATAGAAGACTGACAAGAGTAAGATGGGTCTCTTATTTTTCTTTTCAGTAACATCCCCAAACAAAAGTCAGGCACTATTTCAAAATTTGCTATTCACTCTCCATTCAATAGGTTATTCATCAAAATACCTATCTAGTGATAGGGATGACATGGCCAAAATATACAAAAGTACTTGCCTTGCTGGAGCCTTTATTTATGGTAGGGAAGACTCATAAGAAAGCAAATAAATATACATAGTAGGAAGTTAAAGTAGAGAAGAAGAATTCCACCAGAAGAAGAGTATTAAAATATCAAATAGGATAACCAGAGAAAGACACAATTAGAAAGTAAATTTCGAATGAAGGCCTGGTGAAGTGAGGGAACCAGCCATGTAGGCATCTGGAGGACGCCATTAATAGGAAAAAAACAAATGTGATGGTCTAGAAACAATAAGAGAGGCTGGCGTGTTCAAGGGAGGATACCAGCACTGCTGGACTGAGATGAATAGAAAATGCTGGAGAATAAGGGCTGGGTGGTAGGGATGGACCAATGGACCACATAGGGTTAGTATATGATGTCAAAATTTGAGTTTTATACCAGGTACCCTGGAAGTTAATCAGGTATTTTGAGCAGATTGTATTGAGACTACTTCAAAAGGGGCAAGAATAAGAAACCAAGTTCATTTAGGGAGCTTTTGCTAACATTTGGGCAAAAAATGGTGTTTGGGGCCTGAGAAGTCAAAGACAGTAGTAATGGGAAGGAGAGAAATAGCCATCCTTTGTTTAGAAGAGGAATAAGAGAAAGAGGAAACCTGAGAAGGACTCTAAGTCTTGAAACCTGAACACCTGAAAGAATAATGTTGCCATTAATTAAGGGAAAATTGAGGGAAGCAGAAGTGAAATGTCAAAGTTTATTCTAAACATATTCTATTTCAGATTCCTCTTAGAAATTCAAGTGGGCGGTCAAGTAGATTTTTGGACACATAAGGAAAAAGGGAAGCATGCAGGGAAAAAGTGAATTGGAATTATCTATATATAGATACTATTAAAAGTTATGGAATCCATGAGATAATTCAGGGAATTAGTGAAGATAGAACAAAAAGAAATCCAAAAATAGAGTCCTGGAAGCCTTGCCCATT
This sequence comes from Arctocebus calabarensis, assembly GCA_963573935.1. Classification (NCBI taxonomy): domain Eukaryota; kingdom Metazoa; phylum Chordata; class Mammalia; order Primates; family Lorisidae; genus Arctocebus; species Arctocebus calabarensis. The sequence goes on along the minus strand of CAUYON010075587.1, from coordinate 1,590 downwards.
TAAAGTTTGGTGACATGATAAAGTGCCAGCAGATGAGGCTAAGAAGGAATAACAAGGGAGGTGTAAGGAACATCAGGCTAGTGGGGTATGATGGAGGATGAATAGAATAGATACTTCAGGAAGAATGGAGTGGTCAGTTTCTCAAATGGCGCTACAGCCCCCAAATTGAAACCTACTCCTACAGGTTCAGTGGAATATTTAGTGGTGAAAATAGAACATGTTCAGTGGAATATTTAGTGGTGAAAATCTTATTAGAGTAGATATAAGAAATATAGAGAAGGGAGAAATTGTAGGCAGTGAATAAAAACAGTTATTCTGTTTAAAAAGAGAAATGGGGTAGAGTCTCAACTGGTGGAGTAGGAAGGGGGTGAAAAGAATGTTGCTTTATTTTGTTTTATTGTGTTAAGAGAAAAATAAGTATATATCTAAATCAGCCTGGAAAGGATCTACTATAGAGAGAAAAAGACATAGCTGAGAGGACAGTAAAGAAAATTGCCAAAGCAATGTCTTCCAGAAGGCAAGGGTAGGTGAGATTTATTTTACAATTGCAATGGTGACCTTAGCTTGTAGCACACATAACAGCCCAAAATGACAGGGGTTAGACAGGTATTGAGGCACAGTGGGTGTGGATGGATGTCCCAGGGAAGTTTGTAAGTATTCCCTTCTGACTGCTTCTATTTTTTCAATAAAGAAGGAAAAAATGTTGTTGTGGTTAAAAATATGTGTCAATTTAACTGGGACACATGGTGCTCAGACATTGCGTCTGCCTGTGTCTGGGAGAGAGTTTCTGAATGAGATTAACTTTCTGAATTGATAGACTGAGTAAAGTAGATTGCCCTTCCCAGTGTGGGTTGGCATCGTTATCTGCTGATGGCCTGAATAGAATAAAATGCAGAGAAAGAAAGAAATCTCTCCCTCTGTTGGAAGAGTCTGTGCTTCAACATTAGTATTTGTCTGCCCTTGAACTTGAACTTGAAATGGAACTTATACCATTGGTGGCCTCCTTGTTCTCAGGCCTTCATACTTGTTGGAACTATATCTTTGCTTTTCCTGGGTCTCTCACTTGCCAACTACAGACATTAGACTTCTCAGCCTCTGTAATCACGTGAGCCAATTTACATATACCAATATACCAATATTGTTTGTTATCTTGCATATTATATCTTGTATCTCTTATAATTGCAGAAGTAAACATTACTTGGATATTATAATTTTAACATAGTTTTTTCCTTTCTTAAAATGTGTATACATCTTGGCACCGTGTGTGTGTGTGTGTGTGTGTGTGTGTAGGACTAATACAAAAGGTCAATAGCTGAAAGTGATAAAATAAAATTATTGGAAGTTTGAATGAATAATCTCTAAATAGCTGGGATATGAGGGAACAGACTAGGAATATATCCTATGATTTACTGAAAGTATTAATGATAAGTGACTGTATATTTAAACTAACTCTATTTTTTTTTATAATTTTATTGAATCATAATTCTGTACATTGGTGCAATCATAGGGCACGATTCATATACATTCAGAAATGTTTTGATCGTACTGTTACAGATAGCCTTCATGGCATTTTCTTGATCACTATATAAA
>CAUYON010075580.1:0-15365 GCA_963573935.1 Arctocebus calabarensis | reverse complement strand
TTGCTGATATTGTCTGGGCAAGAGGTGATCTTCTGAGGTATGATATGTTAATCACAATGTTGATATGGCTGAACAAAATGGAGACCAGAGGCCTATAATGATTTCTCAAACCCTGCAGGGTGGAGAGTTTAAATCCCCTTTGCTAAGCTTCTTACTGGAGGATCTATCCAACACTGCCAAAAGAGTGTTAAAAATCTCCAACTATTATGGATCTGAAGGAAATCAAGTTGCTCATGTCTGTTAAGAGTCTCTCTTATATTCTGTACTTCTCTCTAACCCTGGTCTTTTATCTCCCAAATCCATAACTATACAGGGGATATCTGGAAAGGCGGTTACCAAATTTTTCTCCCAGCCTTTAAGCTGCAATTGGGATGACTTGCTTTTTTCTCATGCCTCCCTAATCATGCCTGAAAGTCCTGCTCCCCTTTGGGGGAGAGACATACTAACTAAAACAGGAACTTTTCCCTCCTGGAGATCTAGTCATGATCAAAATTCTTCCCTCTAATTCACCTTTCCTATCCCCAACTTGGGAAGTCCCCTTTCCTGTTATCTTGTCTTCTTCTACAGCTGTTAAAGTTATAGGAGTCAATCCCTGCATACATCATTCACAAGTAAAATTCTGGAACCCTCCATCTTCTACGGAGGCAGACAATGAAGACAGCCAACCTCAGACAACCTACACTTGTGAGCAAAAAGAAAGTTTGAAGTTATTATTTAGAAAACAGCAAGAAAAATCCTAATATGGTTTTCTTTTAGCATCACTGAAAAAGTGCTTCTGACCTGAAGCTGTTTTACCTTTGCCTATTATTGATTATACTAATTAGATTTATGTTTTCCAGAAATGTCATCAAGTCACACTCAATAAAGATAGTTCCAGTCCATGAACCCCTGTATCACTCTCCCTCCGGAGAAACCCTAACTGCCCCCTTCTATCATCGCCCGATTCAGCAGGAAGCAGTTAGATCGAGTCTTTGCCCTTTTTCCCTAACAGTAGTTAGAATTTCTACTCAGAGAGGGAGAATTGATGCAGGACATTTGGCGCCCTAGCTAGCTCAGCAGAGCTAGTGGGCCTGCCACCTCCTCCTTGGTGGTGTTGGTGCTGTGGCAGCCAGTTGAAGAACCAGCAGGCTGTAAGACAGGCAAAGAGGGGGACCTCCATCCCCCACTGGAGGCTCCAATAGCCAAAAAGGCCGGACAACTGCCAAGGAGACACCTGTGCCTTGGTGTCTCCTTCACTTTACACTTAGGACTAAATGTGGAATCCCCATTTCCTATGCCTAGGTCAATTTCATGTTAATTTCCTAGGCCTCAATTCCATGAATGGGCTGTGTCCATTCATTGATACATTCATTCACCTTGCCCCTGGCAGAAGGGACTGTGTTCATTGTTTCCTGGCCAAGAACCCATACACCTATATATACTCCGAGACTAAAAGCCTAAAGGGGGAGATGGGGAAAGACCAGGAGAGAAACAGAGAGAGTTTTTCTCTCCCCACTTGAGTTCTCTCTCTCTACCAGGAGCTTTAGTGTTTTCTGTATTCTTTTCTATAAATAAATTCTGTCTTACCACTGGGGGAAAAAAAAAAAAAGAAAATGCCATGAAGGCTATGTTAAATAGTTTGATGAAGACATTTCAGATTGTATATGAAACCAGCACATTGTACCCCTTGATTGAACTAATGTATGCAGCTGTGATTTAATAAAAAAAAAAAAGAGAGAGAGAGAGCGAGAGAAAGAAAGAGGGCAACAACAGAAAAAAAAGAGTCTCTCTTATAAAGAGAGGTGCATTCTGGTTGAGGCACATTCTGGTTGGGTGCATAAATCTTATTAATTGTAATCTCATCATGTTGAGTATTATCCTTAACAAATATGCAGTGACCATGCTTATCTTTACTTACTTTTGTTGGTTTATAGCCTATTGTATCTGAGAATAAAATTGCAAACTTGCTTTTTTCTGATTTCCATTTGCCTGAAATATAGATGACCATCCCTTCACCCTTAGTCTATATTTTTCTTTTAAGGTCAGATGAGATTCTTGTATGTAGCAGGTATCTGGCCTGAGTTTTTGTATCCAGTCAGCCAACCTGTGTCTCTTTAGAGGACAATGTAAGCCATTCACATTAATTGAGAATATTGATAATCCTGGTAGAATATTGGGTATTGAGTTTTTCAAAAGTCCAGTGGACGTTTTTGATCCTTTTGCCACTGTGGAAGTTGGAATTTTATCAAAAGTTTCTGTGTGGGTTTACTTTTGTGGTGTAGGATTGTTCTGGTCATTATGGAGGATAGGTCTAAGAATATCCTGGAGAGCTGGTATAGTTATGGCAAATTTCTTCAACATGTGAATAAATAAAACTCCATGATAAATCAAACTCAGTTTAGCTGGATACAGGATCCTAGGTTGAATGTTATTTTGTTTTAGGAGATTAAAATTTGATGAGTACCCTCTTCTAGCTTGAAAGGTTTCAGCAGAGAGATCTGTAGTCATTCTAATATTCTTCCTCTTATAGAATGTTTTTTTACATTTGGCTGCTTTCAGAATTTTCTCCTTCATATTAACTTTAGTGAAGTTAATTATGATGTGCCTGGGGGATGTCTTATTTGGGTTGAGTTGTACTGGGGTTCTGAAACTGTCTGCTATCTGAATTTCAGAATCTCTTGGCATGTCTCAAATGTTCTCCTTCATAATCTCATGAAGAAAAGCCTCTGTGCCTTGGGAAGCAACTTCATCACCTTGCGGGATTCCTATAAGTTGAATATTAGTTTTCTTCAAATTATCCCAGTGCTCTCTGAGAAAATGATCCATTTTTGCTCTCCGCTTATCTTCCTCTTTGAGAGTTTGGAAGCATTCAAAAGCTTTGTTTTCAGTGTCAGAAATCCTTTCTTCTGCTTGCTCCATTCTGCTACTGAGGGATTCTACTGTATTTCTCAGATCTTTGAGGGCTGCAAATTCTTGTCACAATGTGTCAAAATCTTTGGTGATTTTGTCTTTGTATTCACTAAATATTTGAGACAACTTTTGAAATGCTCCTTGAATTTCTAATTTCAACTTGACCTCCAATCTATTAATCTTATTTGCAATCCAAATTCTGAATTCAATTTCTGACACCTCAGCCTTTTGTTTATGAATTGCATCTTCAGTTATATCCATGGTATCAGGGGAGTTGATCTACTCTGGTTATTCATGTTACTGCAGTTTTCCCACTGATTCTGCCTCATGTTTATTTTACACCATTTGGCTAGATAAGAAGATAAGGTGAAATTGCATTGGGGGGCTTCTGGAGTAGTGATTAGCCCTTTGCCCAAGAGCTGGGACTGGTGTCTGTACCTTTTCCCCTTGAGCTTTGCAAATGTCGTGTGCAGTGCTATGGCCTGAGACACTGTCATGTACTTGTTGTGGTGGGGCTAAGTGGCTCTGTCTTGTTTTCAGCTGGTCTCTGTCCTACCCTAGTGAATCAGTTACTCTGGGTTGAAGTCTCAGCTGTGGAGAAATACCAGCAATTAAGTCACTTCCCCCCCCCCCCATGGGCAACAACTGGAAAAGGAAAATCTAACCTTCCCACAATCACACACCCAGGGTACCACTTTGGATAGTCCTTGGGTGATTGGTCCAGTCTGAGAGATAATAATCAATTGTCCCAGTTAGCACTCAGTCTCAGGTGGTAAAGTTCAAAAGGTCTCCGGCAAATAGATAGCAGGGGTCTTCTGGCAGCTTGAGTATGACTCGTTCTGGTGCTCCATGGAGTCAGAGGCACTGCTCCCAGCAAATGAATTAGTCTGGGAAGGTTGATGACTCCTTCCCCACCTTGCACCTCTGTCACACCTAGTCACTGGTAACCCCACAGGGCTGTGACCCAGTTCCCTCCAATGAGCAGATGCTCCTTGAGGGGTTTGCGCATGCCTGAGTCACACAGAGATCTATGTCTCCTTGGCCAGACCTCCACACTGTACCACCATCTGGCAAGGTGAGCTGAGGCCTGACAATTTCAGGTGGTTAATGGAAGCTGGGGTGGTTCTCAGTTCTAGCCCCAGCCCTGATTGATGTTGCTGACACATATTTTTGCAGAATTTGTGATTCTGTCTTGGCTATATTCTGCTGTGTATAAGGTGCTGTTTGAGTTTATAGAAACTGAGACTCAGCCCCAGTCTGTGCTGCTGCCCAGAGTTGGTGTGTCTATCTCCAATGTAGTCTGTGTTGGGGTGGGTGTGGTTAGAGCTCACACTTGGCTCTGAGTTCCAGTCTCTGCCCACTTTGTCTCAGGTATGACTCCCTAAGGGTCAGGTGCTTCTTAGTCTCATGAAAGCAGTCCTGGCTTAGCCCAGCCCTGGGAGTATGCCTTCTCTGCGCATGCGTATTCCTTTCTTCACACTGCCACACTGTGCCCAGGCAGATACTACCTCAAGCATGCCCTTTATTCATGGGGCCTGCATTACCATCTTAAATCTGTTCTGCCAGTGTCTGCCACCGGAGAAGATGCCTGGCTTTCTCTGGTTGTCCAGAAAGACAGGGAGAGTCTCTCCAAAATATCACCAGGGGTGTTAGCCCTATTGTTCCCGCTGCTACTGTTGCTGCTCTGTGCCTTGGGGCACCGCTTCTCTCTCTCCCGTATGGTTCCTTCAGTCCACTGTCTTCTCGTTACCCCCATGCCACAGAACCAGCATGGACCTGTAACAGCCCACGCTCTGTCCACACCTCTCGAGAAAATGCCCAAGAATCTAGACTTCATGGGGGACAGGCTTCCAGACCTTGGGGTGAAAGTGGAGGGGAGTGCTAGGAGATCAGAATTGTAGGTAGAGAATATGTACAGTTTTATATAATTTTTTATGCCTGGCAGGAAAGTGCCATGGCATCCTAGTAGGGGAAAGAGGTCTGGTTTTTAGAGGATCTCTCCTGTGGGATAAAATGGGAGGATGTTTGAACTCTGCTCGCATGTTTGTAGAAACTATACTGTGAGCCGTTCTCTTGAGGGAGGGACTCCTGTCCACTTAGTGATAGATTTTGTACCTATTATTTGTATCCTTGGTATTGCAGCTTGCCTCAGCAGGTTGATGTGCATTCTTCAACCTTCTCTCTTGAGTCAGCTCCAAACCATCAGCTTACTTGCTAAACTTCTGTCCTTTAACTCTCCTTCTGGATGGGAGCCTCTGTGGAAAGTTGGCTTCAGTAGGCCATCTTGCCTTTGCCTCACACCCCCACCCCCATCACATCACTCTTGTCAAAACCTTTCAATGACTCCAAATTTCTCTAAGAAAACCAAGGTCCTGAGAGAACAAGCAGCTTTGTCTCACCAATGGTGGGCATTTGAGACATCATCAGTAAGCGACTGCTCTTGGGAAGCTTATGGTAGAAACCATTGTGTGTGCAGAGAAGAGAGCTTGGGATGTCTCTAGTAGATGAGTTCTTAGTTGACCTAGAAGAGGCAGCAGAAGAGAAAAAGGAGGAAGCTATGGGGAAGAAGAGGAGCCAGCGATTGAGGATGTGCAGAAAGAGACACAACTAGATCTCTCTGGGGATTCAGTCAAGAGTATCACCAAGCTATGGCACAACAAGATGTCTGCTGAGATCATAATGAAGATTGAGGAGTATATCAGCAAGCAAGCCAGAAGTGACAGAAGTGATGGGGCCAGTGGAGACATCCCCTGAGTACCCCATCATTGTGGATGCCAAAAATCTGACTGTGGAGATCAAGAATGAGTTGAACATTATATGTTTTATCCAGGATAAGTGCTCAAAGAGATTTCCTAAGCTGGAGTCCTTGGTCCCCACTGAGCTGAATTATATCCCCACAGTCAAGGAGCCGAGCAACAGCCTGGACAAATGCAAGAACAATGAGAACCTGCAGCAGATCCTTACCAACACCACCATCATGGTTATCTGCATCACTGCCTCCAACGCTCACAGGTAGCAACTGTCAGAAGAGGAGCTGGAGGGGCTGGAGGAGGCCTGCAACATGGCACTGGAGCTGAATGCCTCAAAGCACTGCAACTACTAGTATGTGGAGTCCTGCATGTCCTTCATTGGGCCCAACCTGTCCATCTTCATTGGTGTCCATGGCCACCAAGGTCCAGGCCGGTGACCTGACCAACCTCTCCAAGATGCCTGCCTGCAACACCATGCTGCTTGGGGTCCAGTGCAAGATGCTGTCTGGCTTCTTATCTATCTCTGTATTGCCCCACAGTGGCTACATCTATCACAGTGACATCATGCAGGCACTGCCCCAGGATCTCTGTCAGAAAGCAGCCAGCATGGTGGCTGCCAAGTGCATGCTGGCAGCCTACGTGGACAGTGTTCATGAAATCATGGATGGGAAGGTGGGCTACGAACTGAAGGATGAGATAGAGGGCAAATTTGAAAAGTAGCAGGAGCCCCTGCCTGTGAAGCAGGTGAAGTCACTGCCTACAAACCGGGATGGCCAGTGAAAGAAGTGAGGCAGCTGTAGGTACTGCAAGATGAAGGAGTGGCTGGGGCTGACAGAGATTCTGAAGCAGGCCAAGCACATGTGCTTCGGAGAGATCAAGGAGGACGCCTACCAGGAGCAGCCTGGGCCACCTGGGTAAGTCAGAGAGTGGGCATGTTCAGCAGACACAGGTTGATTAGGCCACTATGGCCAGGATCTCTAAGATACTGCAGCGGATGCTGCAGAAGCAAAGTACTGTGTACAGTGAGAAGTCCACCATCTACGACCACTTGGGGACAGGCTGCAGTGGTGTGCCCCAGTACTGGGACCATCCAGGGAGACCTGGGAGGAAGCCCAGGTGGCCTCCCCCAGCAGCAAGATCACTAACCTATTCAGGGAGCAGAGGAGGTTTTCATCATGCCTTGTCTTTTTCATTTTAACTGGGAAAGGAGATGCTTTTGAGGGGGGAAAGAGGGAAAGGAGATGCTTTTGGGGGGAAAGAGTACAATTAAAACCACACCATCATTGTTGAAATACTTTACTAAAATGCACAATGCAGTGGCTCAGCGCCTATAGCTCAGCGGCGCTGAGGCTGAGGCTGGTGTGTTTGAACCTGGCCTGGGCCTGCTAAACAACGAACAATGACAACAACAAAAAAAATAGCCAGGTTTTGTGGTGGGTGTCTGTAGTCCCAAGTACTTGGGAGGCTGAGGCAAGAGAATCGCTTAAGCCCAAGAGTTTGAGGTTGCTGTGAGCTGTGACTTCACGGCACTCTACCAAGGGCAAGATAGTGAGACTCTGTCTCAAACAAAAAAAAAAAAAACAAAGAAAGAAAAAAGAAATTAATTAATTAATTAATTTTAAAAATTAACAATGTAAATGTACTTTTCAAAATTATTGAGTGTATAAATGTCTTACCACTTGGGAGGTGCCTGTGGCTCATCAAGTAGGGCGCCAGCCCCAAACACTGAAGGTGGTGGGTTCAAACCCGGCCTCAGCCGAACTGTAAAAACAGAAAAATAGCCAAGTGTTGTGGTGAGCGCCTGTAGTCTCAACTACTTGGGAGGCTGAGGCAAGAGAATCGCATAAGCCCAGAAGTTGGAGGTTGCTGTGAGCTGTGTGATGCCACAACACTCCACTGAGGGTGATAAAGTGAGACTCTGTCTCTACGAAAAAAAAAAAAAAAGTCTTACCACAACAAATAACTAAGTGAGGTGATGGTTATGTTAATCAGTTTGATGTAATCATTTCACATTGTATATCAAATTAGTACATTGGACCCCATAAATGCATACATGTACACAGTTATGATTTAATAAAAAAAACTGTAAAGCAGAAAGCAATGAATAAAATGTCAATAGCATGTAAAAAAAAAAAAAAAAAAGAAAACCAAGGTCCTGAGGTGGTCCATTCCCCCTTCTTCCCCTGACCGCCTCTCTTTAACTCGCTCCTTTATTCACTCAGTACAGACAGTTCCTCTGCACGGTTTTTGCCCTGGCTGTTCCCTTTGCTTATAATGCTCTTTCCCCAGTTTCCTGCATGGTTAAATTTCTCCTCTCCATCAAATCTTGCTTCAAATGTTACCTTCTCAATGAAGCATCCCCCCAATCACTCTGTATAAACTTACAAGCATCCCGTACCCCTAAAGCCCCCAACCTTCATTCTTTGCTTATTCTTTATTCCCTGACTCTGCTCTTTCTTAAACATGCTGTATACTCACATCTTGTGCATATCTCCAATAAAGGGATATTCATCTATTTTATTTCACCAAAATATCTCAAGCACCTAGTGCCCAGTACATCACAGGTGCTGAATTAATATTTGTTGAATAACTGAGTGAGGTTATAGACACCTGCACATTTTATCTCTCTACCAATATTAGGACTAATGCCAAAACCAATTTAAATACATTATAAAGCAACTTGATAGCCAACATCAACTGTTCCAGGCGAAGAAATTTTCTCTTGTCCAGTAACCTAAAATAAATCAAGTCCTAATCAAGGACAGTTCCAGACCAAATGTCACAAAAGTAAAAATAAGCCTTTGCACACTTCATTAATTACCTTTTGACCATGTGCTAGCCTTTCTTTCTTATTTTTCTAACCTTTATTCTATTTCTAAAGAAAGGTGATGTGTGAACTAATTCATGCTAATATATTAGTCTATAATGGCTTAAAGTAGGTACTTCAGCAGGAAGATGCCTACGACAAAAGGTTTGTTTTCAAACTCTTTCTTAAACTAGTGTTTTTTGTCCTACATTTTAGTTTCCCTGCGTTTGTGAATATTTTAGAGATTTGAAAATCAATTTTGCAATGTGAATCTTTATTTGGACAAGTCATTCCTTTTACTCTTCATTCCCTTCAGTAGGAATTTGGTACCAGAAGCCAGAAACTGTTTAGCATCTTAGTGACTCAGTTTTATTCCTCTGTAAAATAGGGATAATAGTAATGTCTTTGTTACAGGATGGTTGTGAGAATTCAGTGTGTTAACACTGAACCCTTCGGATACGGTCAGGTCCAAAATAGCATGATATAATGGTTATCTTATTTTATTTACTTATTTTTGTGTCATCATATCTCATCTTTCTGGCTAAGTGTGGGTATATTTATTTTTGTTTCTGAGAGTACAAATGTTTTGGTTACAAGAAAAGGTTTTGCACAGTTTGAGTCAAAGTTATAAGTGTACTCATCACCTGGAGGGTGCATTATACCTGTTAAGTGTGAATTTATCCCTCCCCACCCCCCACCTGCTTGCTTTCTGTTGAGTTTTACTACCAAATATGCATGGATGTGTTCAATTAGTTCCAGTGAAGGGCTAGTTTTGATTATTGATTCTCTTTTTAATTTCTATATTTTAAGTTATATTTGGCTTTAAATATAATCCAATGGCTTCTTAGGAGATAGAACAGTATAAAATGACATTTTTAAAATAGTAACTTTGCTCAATGATATAACAAATTTTATACTTAATATTAAGTAACTCAAGATATTTATATTAATATTATACCTAATGTCTACTGCCTTTTCCTTACTTTATGCTAAACTTTCTGAGGACAAAAGCTGCTCTAACTAGAATCTCAGTGGTCCTAAAATATCCAATAGCACATGGTCCATCCTCTGGGCGCTCAGTGAATGCTCAATGACATTTCAGCATTTTCAAAAGCAGTATTTAATGTTTTGCTCTTGTTTCCTTAAGTAAAACAAGTTGAATTTTTGACAAGTATTTTTTTAACAGTAGAGGCTGAATATACAAATGGCAAGGTTACATCTGTTTAAAACCAAGGCCTCCTTCAGCATTTCCTCTGAACTTTTTATCCCTTGACAGTTAAATGGATTCATTAAAGATGACGTAGACTTGTAGCTCTGCTATTTCATAGCTTAATGGATTTTTGTTTGATTACTGTATTGATTTAATTTTTCAAAGATGCAAATATGTGGCCTACTTGCTGAAATGTTTTTTCTTAAATGGAATAAAATTCAAGGCACTCTTCTTTCTTCTTCTTTTTGCCCTAGTTTCATTTAATGCAAATAAAGAAGAAACATTGAATACCCAGATTGAATCTGCACGGTCATATCATATGATACTCTCAAGGTAAATATAGCTATGGATCTGACCTCTGACCCCTCTGACCTTATGCAGTGGTAGCTTCACCAGCACCAGCAGGTGCCAAAAGAGGGATTGTTTCATAGAAAATTACCTACCAGCAATCTATATCTTCAGACGTGATGTCCCAAAAGGCTTCAGGTGAGAAATTGTACCTATTGGAAAGTCCGGCATGGGAAGAGGCAGGTCACTGGGAATCCTCTGTCACATGCATTGACACATTTTGGGCCTTTCAAGTAAGAGACACTAGAATTAAGAGTCTCAAAGAAGGCTGGGCATAGTGGTTTACAATGTAATCCTAGCACTCTGGGAGACTGCGGCAGGTGGATTGCTTGTGCTCAGGAGGTCAAGACCAGCCTGAGCGAGAGTGAGACCCTATCTCTAACAAAATAAAAAAAAAGAAGAAGAAGAATAGAAAAACTAGCTAGGTATTGTGGCTCATGCCTGTAGTCCCAGCTACTTGGGAGGCTGAGACAAGAGGATCACTTGAGTCCAAAAGTTCAAGGTTGCTGTGAGCTACGACATCACACTTTACTCAGGGCAAAGAGTGAGACTCTGTCTTAAAAAAAAGTTCAAAAAAATGTGTTATATGCTTGTTGGATGGGGTAGAGGAAGCCACAGTGGCTGTTCTGGGACTGGGAATTCTTGCACTGGGGGCAGAATTCATTTTACAGTAGCAAAGCTCAAAGGAAGCTTATCTAGTAAAAGGATTATATGAAAACCTAATATATGTTAATGATGTTATCTTTTCAGGAACCTCTGCCAAAGAGAGGGTCTGCCTCTAACCAGCACAGGCAACAGCACGAAATGGGAGAAAGGCTAGAACAGTGGTAATGGAAGCGACAAGGCTGATACCAGCTGATATCAGCGACAGAGTCTGCAAAGTGGCCATTCTTGCCTCCTAGACAGAAATCAATCAACAAATTCCAGTGAAACCTCTGCAACATAAAACATAATGAGAGGTGCTTCATGTTCATTTCTTATTTAACCATCACGACCCTGATCATGTAGATATAATATTCTCCATCTTATGAACTAACAGGTGACTTAACCTGGGGTTTAGATGGTTGTGTATCGTGCCTAAGGACACACAGCTAGTAGGATGGGCTTACAACAGACCCCTAGAACTATGTTCTCGAAACCATCCTGCCTGTCCATGAAGATTTTTATTAACCAGATTTTGAGATTGACTAAATAGACAAATTACAAGAAACCATAGTTGTAAGTAGCACAGTTGTGAAGCTTTATTTGGTCAATGTTTTCTATTTTATTACTAGAAGAAATACAACATTTAGCCTTTGTTCCACATTATAAGGTTATAACCCCTGGGAAATATTATTGCAAAGTGAGCCCTTCCTTCATTAACTAGAATGCCTCAAAGTTTTAGAGTGACTGAACTACATTATCGACCAATTCTGCAGATTAATAGCCTCTCAGCTGCCTATAAATTAAAATATGCTTGCTCTATAGAAATAAAAGCAAAAAGCCAGTATGATTTTTACTGCTTTTTTGATTTCTACTTTGCTTTTCTATTATTTAGAGAAGCAGAATTGATTTTTATTTCCTCTCTCAAATTACCTTAGTCAAGAAACAATGAGCCATAGAATTCCTCTACGGCTTTGTGATTCATTCAAATGATCGGAAAATCATTCTGATAATTTAAAAGATGTAGGGATGCTTTCTAATTATGTTGGACTGAAATGTAAAATATATTTGGAAGGGAAAATTCTAGTAATTGCTTAAAATATTATTATTAGAATAACATAAAAAGATAATTTCTATATTTAATAAAAGACATTCCACCTAAATTGAAAGCTATCTCAAAGTCTGCAAAGGAAATACAGTGATCTAATCTCAAATATCCATGCTTATACTTGTAGAGACTCGTCATGAGGTAATGCAAACATGCTTAAAGGACACACACACGCCAGCATGATGACACGGGCGATTTCTCAACGACCATAACAATATATTCCCTCTACTTTTACCTGTTTATCTTCTGTGAATATTACAAGTACACGAGGTGGACAGGTAAGGATCAACTCCACGTTTTACAGAAGTGAATGGAGTACTTCTTCAGTCCCTAGATTGCTAAGTGACAAAAATGGAGCAAGAACTGTATTGGGGTTATCTATTGCTGTTTAACAAAACACCCCAACATTTAGTGGTTCAGAACCATTACTGTGTCTCCTCCTTCCCATTTTGTGGATCAAGCACTCCAGACAGATATGGCAATGTGGTCTGTTTCTAATCCACGAAGCACCAGCTAAGGCAGGTGGTGAGGACTCTGCTTCCAAGGTGTTTTTTTACCAGTTCACCTGTCTTCCCCCTCAGTGCTCCTTGTTACCTTTCCTTCTCCATGTCAAGTCTTCTTCTCTAAGACCTCTACACACGTGGGCTTCCAAAGACTGGTGGTATCAGGGTGGTGATGCTTCTGTGATGATGCCGCTTTGCAAGAGGCCTCAGTGGAAGCTCTGTTTGTGAAAGGCTGTGTCTGGAGCTGACACAGCATTGCTTTTGCTGTTTGTTTTTGTAGGAGTTCTGAGGTTTGTTCTTGACTTTTTGGCTGGGGCTGGGGCTGGGGCTGAACCCGCCACCTCCGGCATATGGGGCCGGTGCCCTACTCCTGTGGCCATAGGCACCACCCTGAGTTTTGAGGTTTTTTGAATTTATTTTTCTTTTTGAATTGGACCTGTCCAGCTTCAAGGAGGAGAAATAGACTCCTTCCCTTAAGGGGTAGAAGCAAGGCCACATCGTAGGACACTGGGGATGGGAGATATGGTTGTGGCCATCTTTACAAAATCTTCCAGAAAAACTCAGATATTTTTTAATTTATAGCCAGTAATGTCCCCACTACACCAAAGTGCTCAACAGGAACAACAGAAATAGTAATAGCAACAAATCAATCAGTGCATAAGATTTCAAATTTGTATATTAATGGCTAAAAATGTATCTTTCTGATCAAATTTAAAATTGGACCATGGTTAGGGAGTATCTTGGACTGCTTTTCCTAACGAAGCTGGCTTAATTATGCTTAGAGAAATGGTAAACATCTACCTTTTACCTGGCCTCCACTGTCCAGCCTCCTGCTGCTGTGATCCTGCCCCCGGTCTGGTTACCACCTACCACATCTTCAGCTCTGCCCGCCTGCCTTCCCCATTTCTCACATTCTCCCTTCTGGGATGTCCCTGAGGCTTCCTGCCTGTCCGTCTCCGCTAACCTGTCTACTCTCCCTCCCTCCCTTCCTTCCTTCCTTCCTTCCCTTCCTTCCTCCCCCCCTTCCTTCTTTCTTTTTTTTTTAAATTAAATCCTAGTTTTGTACATTAATGCAATCATGTGGTCCAATCCTCCCAACTTTCCATGCTTGTCCAACATACTATGACTGCCTCCCAGCCAGCAGACAGGAACCGCCCCATTCCTTACAATGTATTACAGTCCAAATGCAGCCGTCCCACTCCCTGAATGGGGGAGCCACCCCACTGCCCACTATTCCCCCAAGCAGATAAGACAAAGAAAGAAAAACTGCCACATGAATAAAATCCCCAATGAAAGGCACAGGCAGAGAGTAACGAGCTTAACTGGTTACAAGAAATCAAAATGGGAATTATCTTCCAAGACTCAGAAGTTGTAAATGAGGTATTTGTATAGGGGAAAAATCAGGAAGCAACATAAGTTGTCAGGGAAGAGCGTGACAGGGTGGGATCTGTTCCTGAAGATGAGGATCTGAAAACATCAACCAGGTCTAGGAGCAGGGAGATTACTTGGGACTCATTCTATTCTATAGGCAAAAGAGATTGAGGACCTAAACACAGAGGAGAGAGAATGGAATAGTTTTTACAAAATACTGAAAAAGGGAAAACAAAGACTGCTCGACCTGGAGGCTAAGGAAGAACCACGGTCAGTCATATTGCCTGCTTTCAAGGCAGCTGTCTGTGTTCTCAAATGCTGAGATTCAGACAGCTGTGTGCATTCGCGGTTCTTGGGGTGCTTTTGACAGACACCCCAAAGGAAGGCAAGCATGAAACAAAACTCACTGAGGAAGACAAAGATAGATTTATAGAGCAAAAGCAGGATACAGGCTTACAGAGAAAGATGCCTTCGCCATGGACAACAAATAGGCCTCCACTGTCACAACAAAGACAGACAAAGAGGGACAGGGGCCTGGGTTATGGCCAGCGGTTCTGTTTTATCCGCCTGGATCAGGCCGGCCTAGTGGTCAGAGGTCATCTTGGCACCACTGAGTCTGACAGCGCATTGAGGGTGGTGTGGACTGAGCTGTAGATTTAAGCTAATGACATAACTACCTTCAAGGCTGTTCAAGATCACTTCCAAGACTCTGTTACACCTGTTGTGAGGCCCTCGGGCTGGAGAGTCTTCTCTGCCCTTTGCAGCTGGCATGCTCAGTTCGGACAGGCAGATTGGTCGAGATCTGCAGGTGTCAGCGATCTCGGGAGAGAGGATTAAGGTGAGATGGAGGCAGACCTCCCAGTTTTTCCCTAGGACAGCTGGATTTCTAGCTATCTACTTGATAATAGTGGAATTTTGAACAGGTCCTTTCTTCTGTTAGCTGTGACCACACTCTCTGTGGCTTAGTTTGTGGAAAATCAAAGGACTTTAGACATCCTTGCTTCCCAGAAAATGTGCTATGCTTTTAAAAAGTGCCTTGAAATAAGAGTTTTTGCTTCAGTTAGTGATGCTGCAAAACCATTTTGTAAACCACATAAAACAAAGCATACTCTTTACAGCATACTTCAGAACAATGCCCGAAGTCCACATCTGTCTATGAAAACAAATGTAATCAAACTGCCAACACAGAGAACACCAAGGCATGCTTCCTAATGTGACCTTCATCAGCGCTACTGGCCTGTGACAGTCATCTGCTGAGTCATGCTTGGGTTCTTGCATTTGTGCGTGATTTCTTCTTTTCATCATTTTCAAAGTGCTAAAGTGTGTCTTTAAGTTCAGTTTTGTTTCTTGTTACTTGTTTTCAAAGATATCCACTGCAGTTCTGCACATTTTCTTTTTTTTTATTAATTTTTTTTTTTTTATTGTTGGGGATTCGTTGAGGGTACAAGAAACCATGTTACACTGGTTGCATTTGTTAGGAAAAGTCCCTCTTACAATCGTGTTTTGCCCCCAAAAGGTGTGGCACACACCAAGACTCCAAGACCCCAACCCCCTTACTCCTTCCCTCTCTCTGCTCTTCCTTTTCCCACCCCTCCCTCAATCTTCCTCTCTCTGCTCTCCCCTTCCTTCACCCCCACCGTGTCAATAATTGTCATTAATTGTCCTCATATCAAACTTGAGTACATGGGATTCATGCTTCTCCATTCTTGAGATGCTTTACTAAGAATAATGTGTTCCA
>CAUYON010075576.1:0-14818 GCA_963573935.1 Arctocebus calabarensis | reverse complement strand
AGGGAGATGGCGGAACCATTGAGCGGGGCACCTCTGGGCCAATACGCAGGGAGATGGCGGAACCATTTGCTTGTTCATTACGGGCACCGCCCCCTCACTCACAAGAAGCCCCTTTCCACCCCACATTTTAAAGAACTTTCTCGGTTTTACTTTGAAAAGTTTCACTCTCCAAACAACTCTAAACTATGCCATGTGGATAACTTTAAAATCCAGACTCTTTTTTCACTGCTTTTCTGATACAGAAAATGACACTTGGGTTTGTTGAATGGCGTTTGGTTAATTAAATGCCTCTCTCCTCCTACCTGTGCAGGAAAGGGGTCACAGGTAGGAGGAGAGAGACAACACGGGAGAATAATCCAGGTGCAACCGCAGAGCAGGACAACACAGAAACCCGGGGCATCACCGATGAGGCGGCGGCCGTGTGCTGGAGCAGCCGCCTTCAGCCCAACCTCTGTCTGCAGGTCTGAAACCTTATTCTGGAAATCGCCATCTCGCTTCCCTGCATTTCTGTGTGACTGAAAGTTTTATGTGGACATCACCTTGGCCAATTCAGCCTTCATGAAAACTCACCCACCTCCAAGTTGAGACGGTACCTCCAACCTGCCGCTAACAGAACCACGTACCCGTGTTTAAGTCTCGGGGTGTCCCCGGTAAAGGAGAAATAATGGGGCCAGTGAAGAGAGGGCACCCTGCCAGACGCGATTCTTGGGGAACCTTCTGGAAGCTTCCATGGACAGGAGTGAGTGATTAGAAAGCAGCACTGACCATATAACCGCATCCTTCCACGGCCTTGGTGTTTTCTTTGTCGCTAAGCCAAGAAATGACGACAGCTTGTCTTTCCAAGAAGCCTACAGGGCAGATGTGAAAGGGAGCCTCGCCTAGGTGACTTGCCCTTTGTGTCCCTTGGAGAAGGGGAAGAGCGGTTTTAGCAGGGTGGGAAGGCCCTCTCGCCTTCTGACCAGGGACTGTCAGGACGTTCCACCTCGGCAGTACAGAGGAGCAGCTCCACACCGTGTCAGCCTTCATTCCACCATTTCTAAGGGCCTGGTATAAGCAAGCCATTTGCTGTCTTTTAGTATCATCTTCCTCATCGAGAAAATGGTAATGACGGTAACTGGGCCTGTTAATGGTGAGGATTAAATGAGAAAGCAGGTGTGACTGCCTCCCTCCCAGTAATGACCTCTACTACTATTTCTTTCTATTCAGTGAAGACTGTGACACAGTGCAGAAAAATGTCTCAGAAGCCCACCTGCCATCACACACACACACACACACACACACACACGTCCCTTGCATTTTTTTCTCTATATTCATGTCCCAACAACATTTGTGGTGGTGTTCTGTTGTAAGAAAACTGAATTCAGCTCTGACCTACAAATAAGGAGACCAGCCCTGAGTCCTCCACCAGACTCCCAGGTCTATGGATGGGCACCTCGTTTCTCTGGACCAAGTTACCTGAGAAAATTGGGGGATATAACCCAGATGATGAGACTTATGGCAAAGACAAAGACCTACTTTACATCATTCACTGATGAAATGGTGATTCACAGGTGTCTTCTGCAGAAAAGGAAGTTCAGCTTAAGACATCTCAACTTAAACACTTTTGTTTCTGCCCATGACTATGTCCAAACTTCCTTACTTCTTCGAATTATATTTATTGTTTAAGTCTCATTCGTATTCCCCACGTCCTGGAAGTCATTTCCAATCCTGCCCACCTGGGGCTCTTCCCTGCACCCTTCCCCACCCCCCACGCACACCTGTGACTCCCGCCTCCCCCAGACTCTTCATGTTCAACTCATGCCATAATGTCTTTTGTTCATATTTTGACTCCCTCACACTCCCGGAGCAGAGTGATAAGCTCTTGACCTTGGTGACCTGCTCCTATTTTATGTGTAATTATTGCTCATGAAGTGTTTTTGCTCATGTTACTCCCAACACAGCACCTTCCATGCAGTGAAACGACAGTCGGTGGGGACTGAGTTGAACAGAATTCAATTAAAATGAGAGCTTTCTTTACTAAAAGGATTTCCTATGATGAGAATTCTTGTATTGCTATTAAGTTCCTACATCATTAAAACTTCATCTTACCTTAGAAATAAATCTATAACAGTGTGGAATACATTGGGGTTAGATGAAATATCGGAATAGATACATTCTTAATAAAACTTATTAAAAGAATTTTTTCTTTCAGGTTTTTCAAGAAAAACACATCTTAGATCTCACATTTCTCCTCTTTGGATGACTCTAGGTGAAATCATGGTGGTGCAGGTGCTTGGTAAGAGGTCAATCGCTATGTAAACAGCTTATTCTGCCAGTATTTAGTATGATACGGAACAGCATTTCCTCGGCTTGGATCCACAAGAAGAGAAATTTCTCTGCTGAGAATAAAGAGAGAAAATCTATCTTTGTACTTGCTCAATGTGACAGATTCATGGCTCCTCAATAATATATATTTTAGAATCTTTCCAATGATGAACTGCATCCTTTAAAGGATTCCGTTTGTAATATCTGGATAGGGCACACCACTATTTTTATTTTTGGTTTTTTGCACCAGTTTCCTCTGCTCAGGCAGCTCCTGGTCACTCACGCCAATGCAGCTGATGAAGGCTGTTTCATAAATCTTCCATAATAAGCTAGTAAGCAGGTTTCAATAGAATATCAAATGTTCCAGGAGTCTACCACAAACAAAATAGGCTTTCTAAACCTCCCCATAGGATGCTCTAGCATCTTCCTTTAACCCAGGGGCATCTAACCTGTTTTTCTGTGCTGTCCATGAGAGAATGAGCATTGTCCTGGGCTTCACATTAAGTACACAAACACTAACAAAGGGTAAAGTGTCATGAGAAAAAAAAAGATCCGTGAGTCCGTGCATACTTTTTGTGATAACTGACACTACAGATAAGCAAAAAACAGTTCTGACAAAAGCAGCACATGGCCCTCAGGCTACAGATTGGACACCCCTGCATCTATTTCACGTATTCTCCTTTCCTCATATTTCCATTATTTACTTTCTATATATCTTCTAGAATGTTCCATGTCAGTTCAATATATCTTTTTTGTTCATGTCATGGACTTTCACCTAACTTAACTCAGCCCAGCCTTGCCGTTCCCCTCTCAGAGCCTCTCTGCAGTGGCAGTAGGTTCCTACATGCCCCCCAGCCCCCGCTAATGTGAGCTGACAAAAGGTGGGCAATAGATCCCCAGCTGAAATGAGGGTTGCCAGAAAAACTGAACAGGACATGCCTCCAAGACCCTACTGAAGGTTAATGCTGCCTCTTCTATTAATAATATCCTAACACCAGTTTCCTGACCTGGGAAGAGCTCTACTGACTTGCAGGAAATGGTCCCTAACTACAGCTACAGGCCACAAGCCACATTTTCCACAGTGGTTTTGTGGAATCGTCTCACAGGATCACAATCTCACCTTGTGCTCCATATTCTATCAATATTTTCTTTTAGTTATGAGCTTCTCAGGTCTTCTCTGACCTTTTTTCAATAGTTTCTCTGTGTTTCTTAATGCTAGCCCTCCATCTTAGACCTGAAAGTGCCCTCACACCCCACTGATCTTGCCCTGGAGAACATGCTGGACTCTGCCAGAGCGCCAGAGGCCTCCCAGAGGCACAGTCCTTCCTTCCAGGTGCCTCCCTCTAAAGATACAAGAAACTTTTTCATAATATGTTTGCATTAGCATTTTGCCAAAAACTCCTGGAATTTATTTTACTCCAGAAAGACATCATGTTGTTCCTGCATCCAAACAACTCTTAATTCAGTAGTTCCGTATACCCCAAACTTATGCTATCTCATTTTATCATATCATTCCCTAAATACCACTCACCTTGGTTTTTGTTACTCCCAAAGGGCAAAATCTCATTTCTGTAAGTTATAAAATATTCCTGTATAAAAATTTCTTTTTTGCAACCAAAGTAATGAATAGGACTGGAGCTTCCCAAGGGGGTTCTATTTTATACAAAAGCAAAATGTGTAGTCCTAAAATTTTGAATGACTAAAACCCATATTTACTCGTTTAATCACTCGCCTTCATAAATCTTCCAGACCTGATACCCCTAATTAGCATTCTGTGCATCCCAGGTGTGCACAGATGTGCTCTCCACTAATGCAGACTTAGCTCTGTCGGTGAGTTAATGGAACGGCTGAGAGTTTTATTTTGCAGTGTGGCCAAATTATGCTTTGCTGCCTGCACCTTTGTTTGGAAAGAACTAAAAGAGCTTTCTTACCTGAGATTAGCCCCCAATATCTTTCTTGATCCCATACTAAACAGAGACTAGAGAGATAAGAAGATCGTACACTGGGATAGAGCAAATGAGAGTAAATCAATTACAGACAGTAGGACCCTGGTTTCTCCCTGTTGAGAAGGTATGGATAAATTGGAAGCCAGGTTGGAGTCAGAGAGATCAGTATGAACCCATGTTTACTTAAAATAGATACAGAAAGGATTTGTGCCTTGGTAATATATACAACATATACTTCCTAGCTCTGCCCTCTGAGAAGGCCCAGAAGCCATAACATCACAGGACAAAGGAGCATGTCCAGTGCCCAGATCTTGGTTTCTAATTCTCCAGTGAAAGGAACCAGGGGTCCTTGGAGAAATGGCTGAGTCTGGCGCTGGGACAGGGAATGTGCCAGACGAGCCTGGCATGTAGCGCCTGAAAGTAAGGAGGCGCTTAGTAAATAAATGCTGGGACTTGCGACAGGGGCCTACTAAGGGCAACCTGAGAGTGTTCAAAAGTCATAGACAAGATAATTTCAGCAACAACATGAACAATGATTATAATCCAAAGTATAAAGTGCATGTCCGTGAGCTCATACTTGATGAAATAAATACAGGGAGAAGTGACAAATCTCCCATGTAGCAGAATTCCAGGTAATTTATGCAGATTCTGCCCTTCCAGGAGACAGAGTTCAACTTCCCACCCTGAATGTACATGGCACTTGCTAGGTGGCGTTCAAGTGTGGGGTGGGGGAGGGGAGAGGAGAGGGGACACAGCAGAGCAGCAGGTGTGGCCCTGGCCAGGCATCTGTCCTGCTCAGAGCATGTGTACTGGACGCCAGGTGACAAAAAGGGCACTTTATCTCTGTGGGATTCATTCCAAATCTCATAACCCCAGGCTGATCATCAAAGGAAAACATCAGTCAAACCAACTGAGAGACTTTATAAAATATCCAACCAGTACTTCTCCAGCAATCATATTATCAAACACAGGAAAATCTGTGATGCTGTTACAGCCGAGAGACGTCTAAATGAAGACATGATTAATGAAATGCATTTTCCAGGTAGTGGGATCCTGGGACAGAAAACAGACTTAGGAAAAGCCACTTAAATCCAAATAAAGTGTGACATCTATTGTAATGTACCCATATCAGTCCCTCAGCTGTGGCTAATGCACCATTGATGACATCAGGGAGACTGGGTGAGGAGGACGTAGGAGGTCTGTGCCATCTTGTAGGAGGTCTGTGCCATCTTTGTGACTTTCCATGGATCTAAAGCTATTCTAAAGGAAAAA
Source organism: Arctocebus calabarensis (assembly GCA_963573935.1). Taxonomy (NCBI): domain Eukaryota; kingdom Metazoa; phylum Chordata; class Mammalia; order Primates; family Lorisidae; genus Arctocebus; species Arctocebus calabarensis. The sequence goes on along the minus strand of CAUYON010075576.1, from coordinate 9,296 downwards.
CTTAAGTTTTTTGTTTATTTGTTTATTTTTTTAATGTGAGACCAAGTTTCGATATGTTTTCTAAAATAAGAAACTCTGAAATAAAAGTTGTTTTGCTCTGGCCTAACCAATACAGTAAACCTTTTGGTGATGCAAATCTACAGCATATAGGCATCTTTTATTAAAGGGAGACCCGACCATGATGAGCTGACTGAGACAACAGGTCTTTCAGAAGGACAGGCCACACCATCTACTTGGCTAAGTACATATATAAACTGGCTACAGAGTAAGTTTGTCCAATTGGACTGTGCAGACTTTGTCTTTTAACTTGGAAAGAACATGCATAAGCAATTGAACTTATTGGGAGTCCCAACACAGGAAAGAGGAACTGGGGAGGACCTCAGGAAGGTCATACAAGGACACACCTGCAGGTCAACCCTCAGAGGTACCACACACCACAGACCAGATCCATCCAACCTATGGCCACATCTAATAACATTTCACTGCTACAGCAATCAGAACATACTCTTCAAATACTTAACTCATTCCCACCTGCATAATTTGGAAGATGACTTTCCTGCATTTTCATTCAAATTCTGCTCATTTAAAGCCAAGCAATACCAACCCTATTGTTATACATGGGCACAGAGAACAAAAAAGATCCCAAGAAAAACACGCTGATCAAATCTACGCATATTATATTTGGAAGAGGAGACAGTCAATGTTATGATTATTTATACTGAAGGAAATAGTATTGGCCAATGTAGTTCTTGATAAAAAATGAAGTCTCTAAATTCAAAATCATGAGTCATAAATTCAAATGCCTACCAGGTTCAAGCAGGTATCACTAAACAGGCTGTTCTCATTAAGAAATGGTGTGTTAGAAGCTTCCTGGAGAAAAAGTCTGATCTTGTCCTACAGGCTGCTCTGTGGAGAGACCGGGGATTTCTATGAAGTGAGGACTTTATGCACTGAATGGAATTACATCAAACATCCTGCTCAAGGCAAGGAATCCTCTATCTTCAGTGTTTTTTCTTTTTAAATAATTTTTAATAATTTCAGACTTCAAAGCTAGAACTTATCTTTCCTGCTGAATTCTCTAAGAACTTCTGACAAGAAGGAAAAGCTTGGGAGGAGAGGGGCAGAGGCAAGATGGCCGATTTGAGCCAGATTTCCATAGAGGCTCCCATCCAGAAGGAGTGTTAAATGACAGAAGTTTAGCAAGTAAGCTGATGGTTTGGAGCTGAGCCAAGAGAGAAGGTTGAATAATGCACATCAACCCTGCTGAGGCAAGCTACAACCACAAGGAAACAAACAATAGGTACAAAATTGATTGCCAAGCAGACAGGAGTCCCCTCCCCCGTGAGAACATACTTTCTAGAAACAAGCAACCAGAGTTCAGATCCCCTCCCATTTTATCCCATGGAAGAGATCCTCTAAAAACTGGAACTCCTTCCCTACAGAGGACTTATGAATGTGCCATGGCACTCTCCCTCCAGTCGTAAAACTGTATAAAACTGTATATATTCTCTACCTGCAGTTCTGAACTCCCAGAACTCCCCTCCATTCTCACCCAAAGGTCTAGATGCCCATCCCCCCATGGAGTCCAGATTCTTGGGCATTTTCTTAGGAGGTGTGGACAGGGCATGGGCTGTTGCTGGTCTGTACTGATTCTGGGACACAGGAGTAAGGAAAGGATGGTGAACTGAGGGAACCATATGGGAGAGGAAGAGGCAGCAGCAGCAGCAGCAGCAGCAGTAGGAACAATAGAGCTCACAACCCTGGGGATATTTTGGAGAGACACTCCCTGCCTCTCTGGGCAACCAGAGGAAGCCAGACATCTTCTCCAGTGGCAGCCACTGGTGGAATAGATCTAGGATGGTAACACAGGCCCTGTGAGTAAAGGGTATGACTGAGGAAGTACCTGCCTGGGCAGAGCACAGCAGGACGGAGACTAGAATACATGCGCAGAGACGGCATACTCCCAGGGCAGGGCAGAGCTGAGTCAGAAGGACTGCTTTAGTGAGTCTAAGAAGCACCTGGCCCCCAGGGGACCATAGCTAAGACAAAAGCAGGTGGGGAGAGGCTCGAACTGAAAGCTAAGTGTGAGCTCTAACCACATCTATCCCGACATAGACTGAAGCTGAGACAGACACGCCACCTCCAGGAAGTGGCCCAGACTGGGGTTGAGTCACAGTTTCTGTGAACTCAGACAATGCCTGGTCCACAGGGGATATAGCTGGGACACAAACAAATTCTGTGAAAACATAAATGTCAGCAACATCAATCAGGGGCTGGGCTGGAACTGAGTGAACCACCCCAGCTTCCATTAACCACCCGAAGTTGTCAGACCTCAGTTCTCCCTGCCAGGAGGTGGCAGAGAGCAGTGACCTGGCTGAGAAGACATAGATTTCTCTGTGACTCAGGCAGGCACAAAAACCCTAGAACATCTGCTTATTGGAGGAAACAGGGTCATAGCCCTGTGGGTTACCAGTGACTTGGTGTGACAGAGGTGCAAGGAGGGGACAGAGGCATCAAACTTCCCAGACTAATTAATTTGCTGGGTGGGTCCTTCTGACTCCATGGAGCACCGGAGTGAGTTATACTCGAGCTGCCAGCAGACCCCTGCTATCTAGTTGCTGGTGACCTTTTGAACTCTCCAAACTGAGACTGGATGCTGACTGGGACAATTGATTTGGATCTCTTGATCAATCACCCAAGGACTATTCAAAGTGGTACCCTTTGTGGTTATGGGAAGGTTTGATTTTCCTTTTCCAGTTGTTGCCCATGGGGGGATAGGGTGACTTAATTTCTGGTATTTCTCCATAGCTGAGACTTTAAGCCAGAGTAACTGATTCACTAGGGTAGAACAGAGACCAGCTGAAAACAAGACAGAGCCACTTAGCCCCATCACACCAAGCAAGTCCCCAGTGTCTCAGGCCGTAACACTGTATGGGTCCTTTTCAAAACTGTAGGGGAAAAGGTACAGACACCAGTCCCACCTCTTGGGCAAAGAGCTGGTTAATCACTACTCCAGGAGCAGGAGCCCCCAGCCCAACTTCACCTTATCTTCTCAGCTAGCCAAATGGTGTAATATAATCATGGGGAAGAATCAGAGGAAAAACTCCAGTAGCATGAATAACCAACCAGAGTAGATCAACTCCCCCAAGGAACAACATGGCTGACACAACAGAAAATCCCATTCATAAACAAATGGCTGAGATGTCAGAAATCAAATTCAGAATTTGGATCACAAATAAGATTAATAGAATGGAGGTCAAGTTGGAATTAGAAATTCAAGGAATATTTCAAAAGTTGTCTCAAGAATTCAATGAATTCAAAGTCAAAATCACCCAAGATTTTGACACTTTGAGACAAGAAATTAAAGCCCTCTAAGATCTGAGAAATACAGTAGAATCCCTCAGTAACAGAATTGAATGGGCAGAAGAAAGAGTTTCTTACACTGAAGACGAAGCTTTTGAACGCTCTCAAGCACTCGAAGAGGAAGAGAAGTGGAGAGCAAAAACAGATCATTCTCTCAGAGAGCTCAGGGTAATTCAAAGAAAACTAATATTCACCTTATTGGAATTCCTAAGGGCAACAAGGTGGCTTTGAAAGGCATAGATGTTCTACTTCATGAGATAATGAAAATGAACTCTCCAGACATGCCAAAAGATTCTGAAATTCAGATAGCAGACAGATTCAGAACACCAGCACAACTCAACTCAAATAAGACATTCCCCAGGCACACTGTAATTAACTTCACTAAAGTTAATATAAAGGAGAAAATTCTGAAAGCCGCCAGATGTAAGAAAACCATAACCTACAAGGGAAAGAATAATAGGATGACTGCAGATCTCTCTGCTGAAACCTTTCAAGCTAGAAGAGGGTAGTCATTGGCTTTTAACCTCCTAAAACAAAATAATGTTCAACCCAGGATCCTGTATCCAGCTAAACTGAGTTTCATTTATGATGGAGAAATTCAATACTTTAATGACATTCATGTGTTGAAGAAATTTGCCATAACTAAACCAGCTTTCCAGGATATTCTCAGACCTATCCTCCATAATGACCAGCACAATCCTTCACCACAAAAGTAAACTCACACAGAAACTTTTGATCAAATTCCAACTTCCACAGTGGCAAAAAGGGTTAAAAGTCCAGTGGAGACTGGACTTTCGAAAAGCTTGATACCCAAAATTCTACCTTGTCAATATTCTCAATTAATGTGAATGGCTTAAATTGTCCTCTAAAGAGGCACAAGTTGGCTAACTAGATATAAAAACTCAGGCCAGATATCTGCTGCATACAAGAATCTCAATCTCATCTTACCTTAAAAGATAAATATAGACTCATGGTGAAGGGATGGTCCTCTATATTTCAGGCAACTGAAAATCAGAAAAAAGCAAGTGTTCCAATTTTATTGGTAGATACAATTGGCTTTAAACCAACAAAAGTAAGGAAAGATAAGGATGGTCACTTCGTATTTGTTAAGGGTAACACTCAACATGATGAGATTTCAATGATTAACGGTTATGCACCCAACCAGAACACGTCTCAATTTATAAGAGAGACTAACAAATACGAGCAACTTGGTTTCATCCAGCACCATAATTCTTGGAGATTTTAACACTCACTCCTTTGGCAGTGTTGAATAGATCCTCCAATAAGAAGCTAAGCAAAGAAATTTTAGACTTAAACTTAACTATTCAACAATTAGATCTAACAGACTTCTACAGAACATTTCATCCTAACAAAACTGAATATACGTTATTCTCATCAGCCCATGGAACATACTCCAAAATTGATCACATCTTAGGTCACAAATCTAACCTCAGCAAATTTAAAAGAATAGAAATTATTCCTTGCCATCTTCTTGGACCATCATGGAATAAAAGTTAAACTCAGTAACAACAGGAATCTGCATATTCAAACAAGAACATGGAAACTAGATAACCTTATGCTGAATAATAGCTGGGTCATAGACACAATTAAGAAGGAAATTACCAAATTTTTGGAACAAAACTATAATTAAGACATGAATTATCAGAACCTCTGGGATACCACAAAGGCAGTCCTAAGAGGGAAATTTATAGCACTGCAAGCTTTCTTCAAGAGAATGGAAAGAGAGGAAATTAACAACCTAATGGGACATCTCAAGCAACTGGAAAAGGAAGAACATTCCAATCCCAAACCCAGCAGAAGAAAAGAAATAACCAAAATTAGAGCAGAATTAAATGAAATTGAAAACAATAGGATTATACTACAGATCAATAAATCAAAAAGTTATTTTTTTGAAAAGGTCAATAAAATAAATAAACCTTTGGCTAACCTAACCAGGAAAAAAAGAATATAATCTCTAATTTCATCAAGCAAAAATGGTAAAGACAAAATAACAAGACTCCTCAAAAATTCAAAAAATCCTTAATATTACAAGAAACTCTATTCTCCAAAATACAAAAATCTGAAGGAAATAGACCAATACTTGGAAGCACGTCACCCTCCTAAACTTAGCCAGGATGAAGTGGAAATTTTGAACAGGCCTATATCAAGTTCTGAAATAGCATTAACTATACAAAATCTCCCCCAAAACAAAAAGACAAGACCAGATGGTGTCACATCAGAATTCTATCAAACCTTTAAAGAGGAATTAGTACCTATATTACTGAACCTTTTCCAAAATATAGAAAAAGAAGGAATACTACCCAACACATTCTATGAAGCAAATATCACCTTGATCCCCAAACCAGGAAAAGACCCAACAAGAAAAGAAAATTATAGACCAGTATCACTAATGAATATTCATACAAAAAATATTCAACAAGATACCAGCAAACAAAATCCAGCAACACATTAAACAAATTATATACCATGACCAAGTAGATTTTATCACAGGGTCTCAATTCAATGCTGGCTCAATATAGTAAATCAATAAATGTAATTCAGCACATAAACGAATTAAAAAATAAAGACCATATGATTCTCTCGATTGACGCAGAAAAAGCTTTTGATAATATCCAGCATCCATTCATGATCAGAACACTTAAGAAAATTGGTATAGAAGGGACATTTATTAAACTGAGAGTGGCCATCTACAGCCACAGCCAATATCATCTTGAATAGAGTTAAATTCAAAGCATTTCCACTCAAATCAGGAACAAGGCAAGGTTGCCCATTGTCTCCACTGCTTTTTAACATTGTAATAGAAGTCTTAGCCATCATAATTAGGCAAGAAAAGGTGATCAAGCGTGTCCATATAGGGTCAGAAGAGATCAAACTTTTACTCTTCACAGATAATATGATTGTATATCTGGAAAACATAAGGGATTCTACTACTAAACTCTGAGATGTGATCAAGGAATATAGCAGCATCTCAGGTTACAAAATCAACACTCATAAATCTGTAGCCTTTATATATACCAACAATAGTCAAGCTGAAAAAACAGTTAAGGACTCTATTCCGTTCACAGTAGTGCCAAAGAAGATGAAATATTTGGGAGTTTACCTAACAAAGGACAAGAAAGGTCTCTATAAAAAGAACTTCAAAACTCTAAGAAAAGAAACAGCTGAAAATGTTACCAAATGCAAAAACATACCATGCTCGTGGCTGGGAAGTATCAACAGTGTTAAAATTTCCATACTACCCAAAGCAATATACAATTTTAAATTGTATATTGCAATCCCTATCAAAGCTCCATTGTCATACTTTAAAGATCTCGAAAAAATAATACTTTGTTTTATATATAATCAGAAAACACCTCGAATAGCCAAGACATTACTTAGAAATAAAAACAAAGCAGGAGGAATCATGCTACCAGACCTCAGACTATATTATAAATCAATAGTGATCAAAATAGCATAGTATTGGCACAAAAACAGACAGGTAGATATATGAAACAGAATAGAGAAACAAGAGATGAACCCAGCTACTTACTATTATTGGATCTTTGATGAACCAATTGAAAACATCCATGGGGGAAAAGATTCCCTATTTAATAAATGGTGCTGGGTGAACTGGCTGGTGACCTGTAGAAGACTGAAACTGGACCCACACCCAAGATAGACTCTCACTGGATTAAAGATTTAAACTTAAGACATGAAAGTATAAAAATACTAGAAGAAAGTGCAGGCCTTCAAGATATCGGCCTAGGCAAATATTTTATGAGGAAGACTCCCCCACCTTGGCAGTTGAAGCAACACCAAAAATACACTAGTAGGACCTGATCAAACTAAAAGCTTCTGCACAGTCAAGAACACAGTTAGTAAAGCAAGCAGACAGCCCTCAGAATGGGAGAAGATATTTGCAGGTTATGCTTCTGACAAAGGTTTAATGACCAGAATCCACAGAGAACTCAAACCTGTTAGCAAGAAAAGAACAAGTGATCCCATCTCAGGGTGGGCAAGGGACTTGAAGAGAGACTTCTCTGAAGAAGACAGGCGCACAGCCTACAGACATATGAAAAAATGCTCATCATCCTTAATCATCAGAGAAATGCAAATCAAAACTACTTTGAGATTTTATCTAACTCCTGCAAGATTAGCCCACATCACAAAATCCCAAAACCAGAGATGTTGGCGTGGATGTGGAGAAAAGGGAACACTTCTACACTGCTGGTGGGAATGCACACTAATACGTTCCTTTTGGAAAAATGTTTGGAGAATACTCAGAGATCTAAAAATAGACCTGCCATTCGATCCTATAATTCCTTCACTAGGTATAAACCCAGAAAACCAAAAATCACATTATAACAAAGACATCTGTACCAAAATGTTCACTACAGCCCAATTCATAATTGCTAAGTCATGGAAGAAGCCCAAGTGCCCACGACCCACGAATGGATTAATAAATTGTGGTACATGTATACCATGAAATATTATGCAGCCTTAAAGAAAGATGTAGACTTTACCTCTTTCATGTTTACATGGATGAGCTGGAACATACTCTTCTTAGCAAAGTATCTCAAGAATGGAAAAAAAGTATCCAATGTACTCAGCCCTACTATGAAGCTAATTTTTAGCTTTCACATGAAGGCTATAACCCAATTATAGCACAAGAATATGAGGAAAGGGGCAAGGGAAGGGAGGGGAGAAGGGAGGTTCAGTGGAGGGAGGGTAATTGGTGGGGCCACACGTACAGTGAATCTTAGAAGGGTACAGGCAAAAATTAGTAAATGCAAAATACAAATGTCTTCATACAATAATTAAGAAAATGCCATGAAGGCTATGTTAAATAGTTTGAATATTTCAGAGTGTATATGAAACCAACACATTGTACCCCTTGATTGCGCTAATGTACACAGCTATGATTTAATTGAAAGAAAAAAAAAAAGATGAGCAAGAAATCCAAATGACAGTTTTCACTATGTGATGGGGGGGGAAGAATTGAAAATAAGCCTATTACAACATTTTTATTTTTTTAGTTATCAAACAGTGAAACTGTAGGACTTCAGTCCTGCCCACTCTGCACCAACACAGTCAGCACCCCAGCAGGCCTGTTGCCTGGACACTCACCTGTGTGGCCACTCCCTACTCCCCCATCAGGTTCCCAGCAATACTGATCTATTCTCCACTCCTAGGAACTTGCTGACACTGTAGGGTGGATATGATCTTACAGTGCTGAGTGTTTCAAGCCTGGTGTCCTTCACTCATTGTAACACGAGGCCCAACCCCGTGGTAGGGGCACAGCCCACCTGAGGCCCAGCCCCAAGGTACAGGGGAACAGCTCGCTTTCCCATGCTGAGTATTAATCCACATATGTATGTGCTACAGTTCAGCTGTTCACCCATTGGTGACTATAGGGAGACCTGATGTAAGTATTTGTGTACATGTTTTAGCTGAGTGCCAGCTTCTGCTGCTCTAGGGTTAGCATCCAAGAGTGGGGTCACAGAGCACACATTTTTTTAGTTTTATAAGAAACTGCCAAGCTATCTCCCACAGCAGCCACATAACTCTGAACTCCAGGGACATACAAGAGGCCCAGAGGCTCATGTCCTCACCAGCACATGACGACATCTGTAGATTTTATGTCAGCCACTCTAGCAGGTGTGACATCACTCATCACAGATGTAAATTCACATCACAGCATGACCAGGCAGGTTGACCCCATTTCACGTGCTTTCGTGCAATCTTCATATCCTTTTTTTTTTAATTTTTATTAAATTATAATTGTGTACGTTGGTGCGATCATGGAGTACAATGTGCTGACTTTATATACAATCTGAAATATTTTCATCGAACTATTTAACATAGCCTTCATGGCCTTTTAATCACTATATGAAGACATTTATATTCTACATTTAGTAATTTTCACTTGTACC
>CAUYON010075571.1:0-25144 GCA_963573935.1 Arctocebus calabarensis | reverse complement strand
TAGCTGGGACTACAGGCGCCCGCCACAGCGCCCAGCTATTTTTTTGTTTTGCAGTTCGGCCGAGGCCGGGCTTGAACCCGCCACCTTCGGTATATGGGGCCGGCGCCCTACTCGCTGAGCCACAGGAGCCGCCCTCTTTTTAACAGCAATGACCTAAGTCTGCAGCACAGCCAGACACTGCAATTTTCCAAACTACACTTAAAGATACAAATGTCTCAAGGAAAATGCCTCATGTGCTTAAGAGTGTGAAAATGATCCTTAAAAGACTTTTTAAGTTGATCACCCCCTTTCCTATCAAAAATTTACCACCTGCTCTTGATTGTGGTTTTAAATAGTTCGAGAATGATAATAAATCACCTCGATTAGCCCCACCTAATTGCCCTGAAGTATCCATCCAAAGTAACTATCAGTGGTAACATCATGTAGAGTACAGCTTGATATGCTCACAACAAATGCTCTGCACAGTGCTCAATCACTCCCAGCAGCACTGAGCAGGTACCCATTAGGAAACACAAGTCCCCACTTTACCATTTACTTAGGGCACACCAGAAGGCTAACCAAAGATGTGCCTACATCTACACTATCAGCTCAACATACAGCCAGAGAAAGTAACCTGACCATCTCCTTCCTAGATCTGAAATTGTTTGTACATTGTATAAGGTTCAAATTAACCCTGTGATAACTCAGAGGAATGTTAATTCCATTCAAACTCAATGAATTATAATGCTTCCTTCCTCTCCATCTTAGCCTGACCACTCCTATCTACCCCTTCACCATTCAGTTTGAACTGAAATGAGTTCAAGCTCATTTCCCAGGCCCACTCTGGGTCCTGCTGCTAGGTCCCAGCCCAAACTTCCTCTAGAAGGTTGTCTTTTCTACACAGTGAAGGCCTCCCGAAGGAAAGGGACTTTATCTTTCTTGTATAGTTTGCTTAGGCAGCCACAGAGCTCTCTAATCCTGGAAAAATACTTAATCTATGAACATGTGAAATTTTTTTTTTTTTTTTTTTGCTTGCAGTTTTTGGCCGGGGCTGGGTTTGAACCCACCACCTCCAGCATATGGGGCTGGTGCCCTACTCCTTTGAGCCACAGGCACTGCCCAACATGAGAATTTTTTAAACTATAAAAGAACAGAATTAAAAATTCTGTTATGTATGAGAAATACATACATCAACTACTTTAAACCTGGAAACAATATAAATTTACAGCTTATCAATGAGCAAATAGAGAACCATTTAACGTGTATTTATAGACAAGATGTGCCTGGTATCGTGATGGGCAGTGTTATGTGCTGGGAGCATCAGCAGACACTTAGAAAGGGATAGAAATGTGAAGCATGGGGAAGCTGTCACAGACAGACAGGAAGAGGTGGGCTGTAATACAGGCACACAGAAGCAAGAATAGTGGACCTATAGAAAATAAAGGCAATGGTAGGCAACCAGCTAGCAGCGGACCCTCAGTGTCCCTGAAGCCAAAGGAGAAAATTTTAAAGAAGAACCTCCCTCCACACACTTCAGGGAGTCCTGGAGGAGAGAAGAAAGCAAGAGCCAGGAAGCTGACTAGGAAAGGTCTGTCTTCAACATGTTAATAATATAGGGCATTTAAGAAGTGACAGTAAGTGAAAGAAGATGAAGGTCTGGTCCTGGGCTAACAAATACAACAGCCACTAGCCTCTGAGAGCAATAAAATTTAATCACATTTAAACGAAATTTAAAATTTGGTTTCTCAAACACACTAGCCACATGTTAAGTTTTCAACAGCTGCCTGGGGCTAGTGTGTGGACGGGAAAGGCAGATGTAGGGAGTTCTCCTGAGCAGCTCTAATCTAGATGCGACACAGAACCTGCAGATCCAGGTCCTGTAAGAACCTGATTCATTTACTTTTTCTTTTTTAATTTGGTGAAGAACAGATAAGATACCTCAGACAGACCAAAAATGAAACAAAACACATGCTTTCTTTCTAAACACAAGACACACTTACCACAAAAACTCCTTCCAAAGGTCTCACAGGAATTTTCCCAAATGGGAGGTTGGGGTGGGAGGAGAGGGCTTATAGCCCTGTGAGAGAAGGGGTAAAATTAAGGCTTTTTACTCCTTCTCTTAGAACTTTTATACAAAATGAACCCTGAAGAGAAAATTAAATATTCTAAAGAAGCAAGAAAATACTACATTTGAGGAACATTTGAGGGTGTCTTTTATAGATACAATTTTACCTTATACAAATCAGCCACACTGAAAGCCTAAACCCCTGGGAATACCATCCCAATATCCTGCACTCGGCTTTGCCAAGCTAGCTACAGAATTTATTCCACTACATTTTATCAACTTTATGGGTATTCAATGTCCTAAAAAGTATATCCATCTCTTTCATTTTAAACATCTTTGTTCATGTGCAATATGTTTTGCTAAATTTCACAATGATGTTCTCAAAAGAAACAGCATAGGATTTCAGAACTAGAGAGAAACCTTTAAAATCAAGCCCAGTTGCTTGAGCCAGAGTGAAGTTGAATTTTTCCAAGGTTACCAGGCAGTCACTAACAAAGCCAGGATTAGATTTTAGTTCTCCTGAGGCTTCAATGAGAGGTTTTTCCCCCCTCTTCCTCATCATAGCAAACTGCATAATTTACTGCATTATGGTATTTCAATTCTCCATAAACTCTGCATTGTGATTTTCATAAAGCTTAAAAAAGAAAAAAGACTCATCATCATTCATTGAATAGGCCCAAAAAAGCAAGATAGGACATTGAAGAGAAAGTATATACAACTGCTTTCTTTTATAACTTTATATTTTATCCTTCTTTTCTGCATGTACCAACAAATTAAATATAAAAATGAAAGAACAGAAAACTAGAAATTTTTTTCTCCGTAGTGCAGAGAAACAATGCATTCTATATGCCAATAATATTATAAGTGGGTGGGCTGAGATAGCAAATAAAGTGTCTTTTCACTAATTAGCAGTTATAAATTTGTCCTGTAAGTAGAAGTACAACTAAAAAAACCAAACTTTACATTTGATGAACATCATTAAAAAATTACTCGTAGCCTTTCAGTGCTACTTTAGACATTTAAAGAATTCATTCAGAACACAGAAAATGTTAGTTTAGATATAGTGTTTTGATATAAAATTTCACTGACATTTCTTATAAATCAATACCAAAAAGCATTTCCAAAGTCCTCAAAATCCAAGAGAACTACAGGCTTCACGAAGTATGATGGGACATAAAAGTGAACATTAAAGGACCAGTAAGTAGGTGAAGACAATAATGTGAATGGACTATGTATGTATTCACTCAATTATTTTGTGCCATCCACTAAGAAGGTAGAAATGATTAAGACACGGTCTTGTTTTCAAGAAACAAGGATAAAGGTTAGTGAATTGGCAGAGACTAGATTTGAGAAACAGAAAGACTGGGCGGGCACCATGCCCTCGCACTGAGAGGCTGACGTCGGGAGGACTGCTTAAGGTCAGGACTCCAGCTGGGATGACAAGACTGTCTCAAAAAGAAAACTAGAAAAATCCCCCAAAACCCAGAGTATAGAAAAAGAGGACCCACACCCTTTCTACTCCATGCCAGATCCACCAAGTCACAATCTTGCCTGGTAAGGACCCAGCTTGTATAAGTGCATAAAGGCCTCTAGGTGATTGGGAGAGCCAGCATATGCTTACAAAAATTGAAAAAACTCATCTTAGTAGTTTTGGCTTTGGTCATATAATGATTACTACTGGTCACATTTTGGGGCAAAACATATTACCTATTTCTTAAAAATACTATTTGAGATACAGAGAAATCTAAGAGGACTGTGGATATATGAAAATTACAAAGTATACAAGAACCATAGTTAATACTGCAGAAAATACTTCAAAGAAGTGGCCAGAAGAGCCTACCTCAAAAATCTCAACTGGTCTTAAATTACTCATTAAGGCCTAAAACATCTCCCAGAATCTTCTTAAAAAATCTGCAACTACTGACCAATAATTAAATCCTATTAAATAAAATGTAGTCTTTCTAATATAAATGAAAATAAGATCTAAAAATGCTATATAAATTTCCTTTTAACAACATATTTTGTTTTCTTTTTAAATACCTATTGTAATGGGTTGAATAGTAAAAGATTACGTCAAATATGGAACCTGTGAATGTGTCCTTATTCGAAAAAGGGTCTCTGAAGATGTGAGTTAAGGACCTCAACTTAACCCCAACCTCCAAGAAAAGATCATCCTGGACATACAGGGCCCTGAATTCAATGGCAAGAATCCTTTTAAGAGAAAGGTGGAGGGAGACCTGAGGAGGACACAGATGGCAGTAACGCTGTCACAAGCCATAACTGTCTGGAGACTCAAAGGAGCGAGCAGCCTGCTCCTCTAGAGACTTCAGAAAGAGGGCGGCCCTGCTGACAGACTTCTAAACATGCAGAACTGTCAGTAAGTTCATTTCTGGGGTTTTGGTTGTTGTTTGTTAAAGAGATGGGGTCTTACTCTAACACCCCAGGTTGGGATCTAGGAGCACAATCATAACTCACCGCGGCCTCCTACTCCTGGGGCTCAAGTGATCTTCCTGCCTCTGCCTCCTAAGCAGTTGGGACTACAGGTACATGCCACAGCCCAGCTAATTAAAAATAAACTTTTTAGTGACAGAGTCTCTCTATTTTGTCCTCTCTGATCTCCAACTCCTAGCCTCAAATGATCTTCCTGCCTTCGCCTCCCAAAGTGCTGGGATTACAGGCATGAAATAAAACAGTCTTTTTAATTAAAAACATTGATCTGTTCACCTTTCATCTGCCAAAACTGTCCTTTCTATTTTAGTCATACTTCTCATTCTTCTTAGCCAAGAAAAACACTTAAAATGCCTACCACCAGAATAAATTAACATAACACCTATAAAACAAATATTGAAGACATACAAGATTAGAGTTTAAATAAAAGTGTTTTAGAACTTTATGGGACATGTATTTCAAACCTTGGGCTCCTGAATAACTTTTCTTTGCATTTCCATGATGTAATATCGAGCCTTTTTTGAGTTAGTTAGGCTATCAAAGAACTATAGGGACTGCCCACATGTATGGAGAGCAATGAGGACGATGCAATTATTAATTTATATTAATTTTTTAAATAAAGCATTAAAGTAAAACAAAGCGCTGAGAGGTGGAGAATGGGCAGACAGCAACTGTAGAATTCCAAGTAACATGTGACTGTCACTGTCACTTTGTCCTTCCATGGGACATCCTAGTCTACAGATCTGTACTGAGCCAGCTTCAATCAAATAAAAAAGGCCTCAGGACAAGGTTGCTCACTGCAGCTCAGGATCTCTCAGCTGAAGGCAGGCCCAGGGCATTGTGGGCACCCAGGGGAGGGGTGGAAACGAACCAGAGGGCAACATTTACCAGTTCAAACTCCTGTAACTCTTCTTCCAACAGAGGAAAGAGAAAATCATTCAATTAAAAAATCTCTTACCAGTCAATTGGAAAGTAAGTATTACACAGCCACCACCACCCCCTCAGTATTCTACTGGATTCTATAGCAGATACATTAAGTGAATACTGGTGGCCTTGTCCTGTAAGGACCAGAGCCAAGGCTGGATCACCACAAAATGCTACCTTGCAGACAGGCAGGGAGGATGGCACCTCTTCCATTTCCTATTCTAAAAATATACCATGAGTATATGTTCACCTCTTCCTACAGTTATCACCCAGCATCTAGCCCTGAGCATTCTAGGCCCTGAGCTCAGAGAGACTGTGGCACTGAACTGTCCTTATTTAGGTGATGTGCTGAGACTACATTTAACTGCGGCCTGTTGAGAGCTCTTTTGGCAGCTGTGGCCATCTGAGCAGCTATTGTTTGTCACTGCAAAACTGGTGCCAGCAGGATTAGGCTTGGAGCCAAAAATGGAATTCTATTCATGGACTGTCGAGGCTGGAAAGCAGCTCAGAATTCATTTAGTTCCAACTTTCAGAGTTCCAAAGAAAATACTAATAACATTAATCAAATGACTACGGTCACACAGAGGGTGACTGTGCAACAACCATACCCTATAATCCCTGAACATCTCTTCTAATTGTAATTCTATCTTACTAGCTGTTTCTTGTTGAAAATTGATGGTATTAAAACAGCAGATCAACAGCATTCCTATAAATGTCAGCTATAGCAAGGATAGGAAGGGGAGAAGGCACCTTTGTAAGGTTACCATCCTGTTGACATAAGAAGAGTAATCTCACTTAGGAACTTAAAATACAAAAATCTTAGACAGAATTTTAGCAAATGATATCCAGCAACATATTAAAAAAAACAAAAAATTGTTTGACAGAATCTATCCTAAGAATTCAAAGTTAATCAACTTTAGGCTGGAAAACATGTGATTATAACATGCGCAGAAAAGGGATCAAATAAATTGTGACTTCTTTCAGATTTTAGCAATAATATGTTTTATAAAATAAAAATGGATATGAGAAACAGGCAAGAAAAAGCTTCAGAATCCACCTTAAACTACTTGCATCTCTTGATAAAAAGAATATAAAGAGGTTAAACAAACAAATTCCTGCCATTGTAACTTGACTGGCCCTTCATTTCCTTCCTTTGCAGCTATAAAATGTTGGGGGGAGACGTTACCGGAAACCCTTGGAAGTTGTTTGTAGCTGTAGCCATTTCCTATTGCACTTTTTTCAGTCTCCGTTCCAGCCATAATAAAATGCCATTTACTTGGGTTCAGAAAAAAACAATTATGAAGTGATACTGGACTAGCACATGATGAGAACCAAGTGTACTTACCAGCATCTTGGGACTTTACCATGCTGTAAAGATTATTACGTGTAAACTACATAAATCTACCAAATCTGTCTGCAATTGCAAATTGCACTTTTTATATTGAATATAAATTCTATATTAAATATACTATCTTACAATATAGCAAATGAACAAAAAAAACACGCCACTACTTAACAGTGACCTCTACAAAGCATTCAAAATTGTAATGTAGTAATTTGAGTAGGAACATCTCAACAAAGAATAGGGGGAAAAGAAACGGAGGAAATTATAAAGATTTGATAAGCACACACAAATCTACAGTGTGAGCTGGAATTTGGAACTCTGCAACACTTATATTGGACACACCAACAAAAAAAGGCATGAAATTCTCAAAACTTAAGAGTGTTTTATCTCCTGAGATAAAGTTATTTCTCAAAGTAGAAGAGATCTAACCGTATACTAATCAATTGATAACTAATATTTCAACTGCTATTTTTTGTTTGTTTGTTTGAGACATGGTCTTGTTCTGTTGCTTAGGCTAGAGTACAATAGTACAATCACAGCTCGCTGTGGCCTCAAACTCCTAGGCTCAAGTGATCCTCCTGCCTCAGCTTCTTGAGTAGCTAGGACTACAGGCATGTAGACAGCTAACTGTTTTTAAGAAATGTTCTCACAGCTCGGCCCCGTAGCACAGTGCTTACAGCGCCAGTCACATACACTGAGGGTGGCAAGTTGGAACCTGGCCCAGGCCAACTAAACAACTGCAAGAAAAAAATAGCCAGGCATTATGGTGGGCGACTGTAGTCCCAGCTATTTGGGAGGCTGAGGCAAGAGAATCTCTTAAGCCCAAAAGTTGGAGGTTGCTGTGAGCTGTGATGCCACAACACTCTACCCTGGGCAATACAGTGAGACTCTGTCTCAAAAAAGAAAAAAAGAGATGTTCTCACAATGTTACCTATTGCCCAGGCTGGTTTTAAATTCTGGTCCTTTTTTTTTTTTTTTGTAGAGACAGAGTCTCACTTTATGGCCCTGGGCAGAGTGCCATGGGTCACATGGCTCACAGCAACCTCCAACTCCCGGGCTTAGGTGATTCTCTTCTTGCCTCAGCCTCCAAGTAGCTGAGACTACAGGCATGAGTCTACTCTACTAGCTACTTTCTTGTTGCAGTTTGGCCGGGGCCGGGTTTGAACCCACGACCCCAGTAATGTGCCTTACTGACTGAGCCACAAGCGTTGCCCTCAAATGATCCTCCCACCTTGGCCTTCCCAAGTGCTGAGATTACAGGCATGAGTCACCATGCCTGGTCCTCTAACTGCCATTCTTTAAATAAGAATTTTAATGACTCAGAAAAGCAAAATAGGAATCATCTTTTCTAAGTATTCTTTCTTAGAACAAAAGGGGGAAAAAATCAATTTTTACTTCAGAAACATCAAATAGTCTACTCCCAGGGACAATAAATTGATAATATTATTTAACTTGTCCTGTGAGTACATCAAAAATCAGGAATCAGAATATTATAACTAACTGGTTTTCGTGTGGTCTGCAAGCTAAGCATAGCTTTTAACATTTTCAAATGTTTGAAAAAAACTTTTGTGGTACATGAAAAGTATGTGTAATATAAGTTTCAATGTCCACATAAAGTTTTAATGGAGGCTCGGTGCCTGTGGCTCAATGGGCTAAGGCACCAGCCACGTACACCTGAGCTGGTGGGTTCAAATCCAGCCTGGGCCCGCCAAACAACAATGACGGCTGCAACCAAAAGATGGCCGGGCGTTGTGGCGGGCACCTGTAGTCCCAACTAGTTGGAGAGACAGGAGACTCGCTTGATCCCAGGAATTGGAGGTTGCTGTGAGCTGTGATGCCATGGCACTCTATCCAGGGTGACAGCTTGAGGCTCTGTCTCAAAAAAAAAAAAGTTTTAATGGAACATGTCCCTCCTCACTCATTCCATTATTGTCTGTGTCAGCCTTTGTACTACACTACAATGACAGAACTGAGTAGTATGGCAGAGAATGTATGACCCACAACCCAAATATGCTATGGGCCTTTATAAAGTTTAATGACCCCCCCAGTAAAACAGTTAATAAAAGTAATTTTAAACATCTTGTGTTTTTTAGAAGCTTCATGTTTTTCTGGTCTGAAAGTACCACAGAAATAAGGTTAGCCTGAAAAGCAACTATTCTATACAATGATTATACACAAAGAATAGATAAATGCAGAAAAACTGGCTCCAAAACCACATTTACATCCCAAACCCAAAGGCACACCCCGTCCATGCACTGGGTACAGAAATCCCCATCTGTCTGGCTCAACTGCTGGTGCAATGCATACATACGTCACAACCTTGTCAACGTCCCTCTAACTCCAGATGAAAGTTTTGTTCCAACGTTATCCAAAACTGATGCCAAGAGAAGGCAGAGGGTGCATCAGAGAATGAGACAGGCAGCAAAGGAGGAAAACCAGCCTTTGCTAGCTTCTCACTGGCTGTCTCCTCCAAGCAGCTCAACTCTCAAAGGGAACAGGCATGAGGCAATGATAGAAATCTGCTCAAAGAGCAAGAGCCAGCAGGACTTACAGGAGTCTGACAGTGCAATGTGCTCCAGATTCAGTAATGAGATGGGATTTAGAGTAAGGATCACCCTCTGACATCTGTGAAATTGTAACCCTACAGAATTGATAAAAGAAAAGCTAAGAAACATTAAGCTAAAATTATAAGTGGACAAAAACAGATGCAGCAGCTGTCAAAGGGGCTAAACATTTTTGATATGCACACACAGATGCAGAGAATCACACACACACACATACACATACGTTCAAAAAGGATGCCCCACCTTTACTTACTATACATTTTGGGGTTTTGAGACAGGGTCTTGATACATCACCCAGGCTACTCTCAAATTCCCGGGCTCAAGTGATCCTCTCATCTCAGCCTCCCCACAGGCTCCAGCCACTACAGTTGGCTTTAATTATACATTTCTAATGAATTTATCTTTAGCCACAAAATAGAATTCTTTCTCACTGTATTTGTTCCCAAACAGGGAGATGAGCTTCAATGCCTGAGAAGAGGTAAAAAGTAACACATTTTTACTCAGGCAAAATCAGTACGGTAATGAAAGGTACATGTATACACACATACATTCCTCTAATGCTGTGTCAAGTTCACTAGTAACTATAATAAAGTGATTTTTCTAAAAGCACAGCATACAATACTATTAAGGAAAAAAAACCCAAGATGCACTAAGTGTTATAGATCCTACTATCTGCGTAAAAGAGAAAAAAATGTATTCTTACTTGCTTGTATATGAGCAAAAGAAGATGCAAACATTAGCCTCTAAGTGTTTTCAAATGGAGGCTGTATTACTGCTGAGAGACAGCAAGACTAAGAGGTCAGGATATGATAGCCACTGAAGAGACAGTTGTATCTTTGCCAAGAGGAGGGCTTGCCACCCCATCAAACACTGGCAAGGGAGTGCAAGGCCACGCAGGGAAGCTCCAAGGTCACTCCAGAGGCAGAAGGAATAGCAGAAAGCATGGGCAAGAGCCTTGGTGTGGGTTCCAAAAGGCTAGATGGCAGAGTGAGCAGGCTTAGGATGGGCTAGTTCGAATAATTTCAGAGGGACACAGGAGCTGTCCCTAGTAGTCAGATACTTCTTTGCCCTGATCAGGGCAAGAGGATGGGGTTTAACCTAATAAAGGAGTCACCTGAAGAAAGAGCTCTGGTTGCTTAGTTTTCATGTGAGAAGCTTCTGGGTGAGACTCTAGCCTGGAGAGAGGGGCAGCCTTCTCCCCATCTGTGAGGCCACAAAGGCCACAGCATCCAGAGATGGGAACTTGGAAAACACAGTTAATACACTAAGAAGAGAATTGAGGAGTTTGGAGAGCTTGGTAAATACCCCATTGAAGATCTTTCTGTGCCTTCTGAATTTTGTACTATGTGCCTACATTGCCTATTTAAAATAAGAAACTTAATTTATGAGGTGTGTTTTGTGTGTGCACACACCACAAACACACATCTACTTTCCAGTCATGGGAAGCAGTGGAGGTGAGGATGAGTGTTATTTGGGGGGAGGAGGATCAGGTAGAACTTGAGAAATGCCATTTAGGTATTACACAAAGGCACGATTTTGGAGACATATATAGCTTATGCTGATCTATATTTCTACAAACTCCAGAAATGTACCCAGGAAACTGCTAAGTTTCTGTTTAAAATAAATCTAGAATTTTAATTTTTACTCCTTTAAAAATGTAAAAACCTTAGTTAAAATGATTCACAATTTAATAAATGAGGTTTTTATAATATGTACATATTTGTGGCACTAATGAAACTGAAAAAGCCTTTCTTCTTTCTGATTAAAACACAATAGTTGATCTTCTATAGTTCCAGTGAGGAGGTCAGATTTATGCTATAACATAAAATCATCACTAAGAAACAGACTATATATATGAAATAGTTTCATGACACTAGACATCAGGTAAAGAAAGATAATGATTCCTGAGAGACAGAAATAAACAAGGCGAGACCTATCACTTACTGCTTACTGCCTTGAGAATTTCCAGACAGTTACTCCTATGGGAAATCCAAGAAAAATGGAAGTGTATGTCCAGATAAAGCCTGGTGCTCAGTGTTCATAGCAGCCTTACTTGTAAAAAGCCAAAAAGTGGCAACAATACAAATGTCTAGATAAACAAATTATGGTGTGTCTATAGGAAGGATATGTAAGCAATCAAAAGGAACATGGTACTGATATATACTACAACTTACATGAGTCTCAAAATAAATATGCAAGTGTAAGAAACCATGCCGGAAAAAAAAGGTATATGCCCTGAGTATATTAATATAAAATTCTAGGAAAAGCAAACTATTACTTAGTGATAGAAAGTGGCTGCCTAGGGATGGGGACAGGAAGGAGGATGGGACAGAGAATACAAAGAAGCATGAGGAAACTTTGGGGAACGATGAAAATGTTCATTGCCTGATGGTAGTGATGGTTTCTCAGGTTTATAAGATGTGACAAAATTTACTTGTTGTCTTTAAGCAGGTGCTATTTGTCACATGTCAATTATACCTCAAATAAAGCTTTTTTTTTTTTTTTAGAGACAAAGAGCTCACTTTATCACCCCCGGTAGAGTGTCAAGGCGTTACAGCTCACAGCAACCTCCAACTCCTGGGCTTAGAGGATTCTCTTGCCTCAGCCTCCTGAGTAGCTTGGACTACAGGCACCCGCCAGAACACTCGGCTGTTTTTTGTTGTGGTTTGGCCAGGACTGGGTTCAAATCTGCTGCTCTCGGTATGCGGGGCTGGCGCCCTACCCATGGAGCCACAGGCACTGCCCTCCAAGACGCTTTTTTTTTTTTTTTGAGAAAGAGCCTCAAGCTGTCACCCTGGATAGAGTGCCGTGGCATCACAGCTCACAGCAACCTCCAACTCCTGGGCTCAAGCGAGTCTCTTGCCTCTGTCTCCCAAGTAGCTGGGACTACAGGCACCCACCACAAGGCCCGGCCATTTTTTGGTTGCAGCCGTCATTGTTGTTTGGTGGGCCCGGGGGCTGGATTCGAACCCGCCAGCTCAGATGTATGTGGCTGGCGCCTTAGCCCACTGAGCCATAGGCGCCGAGCCTCCAATAAGCTTTTTAAAAGTAAAAAGCAATACTTGGTTTGTAACAAAAACTTGAAAAATACCAAACAAACAGATAAGAGAATAAGACTGTGGTCCTTTCTAAAGGACCCACATGCCTAAAAATAACATTTCAAAATTATCTGCCAATTGTAAGATGCATACTATTCCTCAAAGTTCCAAGTGATTAACTTAGTAACTGAAAAAAGATGCTTTTCCAGGGTGGTGTCGGTTTCCTGAGGTTACTTGTGAATAAGGAAAACTGAGAAGCTTACACTATTCCCTTTTGTTTAGGACTCCCCATCCCCTCTGGCCTTGACATACCACAAAGTCATGAGGCTTTGATTTGCAGGAGCTGTGCAGTGAGGCGCCGAGCAATCTGACATTCTGTCTTCAGTCTCTTTCCCACTTTGAGGAATTGTACAATTTATGATAAAGGAAGCAAATTCACACTAACTGATATTGTCAACCAAAAATGTTATAAAAATTTACAATGTCAGCCTGACACAGTGGCTCACATCTATGACCCTGCACTCAGGGAGACCAAGGTGGGGGGATTGTTGAGCTCAGGAGTTCAAGATCAGCCTGAGCAAAAGTAAGACCCTGTCTCTACCAAAATAGAAAAATTAGCTGGGTCTTGTGGTGGGCACCTATAGTTCCAGCTACTTGGGAGGCTTAGACAAGAAGATTGCTCAAGCCCGAAAGTTTGAGGTTTGAGCTGTGAACTATGATGCCACAGCACTCTTCCCTGAGTGACAGAGTGAGACACTGTCTCAATAAACACATAAATAAAAATGTACAGTGTCAACAAAAGTGTATGTGTTAATAAAAATGAATGCAATCCTCTGCTTCTACACCCTAAAAGACAATATCCACCACCACCCTACTTAAAATAAGAAATGGCTGAGATAGAGAAGACAGCTCCTAGCATAATTAGTACAAACACTTGACTAGAAGACAAAAAGCCTTCAAAAAAGTACATTTAAACTTGTTATTTAGAGCCCAAATTTCATAAGATCACTGAACTCAATCCTAGGAAGGATTCTGGTTTCTAAAAATATTTTATCATACTTTGAAGGAAAAAGAAAAAGGTATTTAGGAGATGACTAAAGGTCATTTGATTAAAGTTTATATAGAATGTTCTAAGGGATTATATGCAAAAGTCATTATTTATTAAACAAATACTATCTTTAACACTTAATCTGGTGTTCAAGGTTTTCTGCATTTCCCACATACTCATCTAACTTCTTGTCTCAAATTCTCACCATGTCTTCAAACTGTCTCCAAACAAACATGACCAACACCTCCCACCTCCTCTCCATCAATCGAATTTTTAATGTCTCCAAAATCAGCCCAACAACTTTTCCCAAGGGCCTTCTTTTCCTTACTGCACTCCCAGCCCCGTCTGTCTGCTCCCACTCTCTGAGGAGCATTTATCAGCGCCTATGCCACACTCTGCTATATACCTGTTTCTCTTTGCTATTTCACTTTTTTCTTTTTTTGTGAGACAGAGTCTCACTACGTTGCGCTTGGTACAGTGCTGTGGAGCAACAGCTCATAGCAACTTTTAACTCTCTCGGGCAAGTGATTCCCTTGCCTCAGTCTCCCAAGTAGCTGGGACTACAGGTGCCTGCCACAAGGCCTGGCTAATTTTTGGTTATAGCTGTCGTTGTTTGGCAGGCCCTGGATTGGGTTCGAACGTGACTGCTCTGTGACTGACGCTGGTGCCCTAGACACTGAGCTAACAGGTGTGGAGCCTGCTATTCCATTTTTGTAGACTATAAACCTTCAAAGCCTCTCTCTCTCTCTTTTTCAAAGACAGAGTCTCCCTTTGTTGCCCTCAGTAGAGTGCTGTGGCATCACAGCTCACAACAACCTCCAGCTCTTGGGCTTAGGCAATTCTCTTGTCTCAGGCTCCCAAGTAGCTGGGACTACAGGCGTGGCTATTTTTTAATTGAGGTTTGGCTGGGGCTGGGTTTGAACCCGCCACCCTGGGTATATAGGACTGGGACACTACTCAGGCCTGAGGCCTAAGCCACAGGCACTGCCCTCAAAGCCTCTCTTAAGGTGTTATATTTGGAGTAGAAGCTCAGTAAATAGAGTAGTGTGCCACATAAGAATACTTTGGACAAAGACAGACTTTGTAAGATTATGACACTGTATTTTTACTTTGCCTTTTCTATATTTAGATACACAAATACTAACCCATGTGTTCCAAATGCCTACGGTATACAGTACAGCATGTGCGGGGCAGGCTTGTGGCCCGGGAGGCACACCATGTGGTTTGTTTAAGCACCCTCTCATCATGTTCGCACAGCAATGCAATCACCAAGTGACCCACATCCCAGAATGTATCCCTGGTTGAGCAACACATGACCATACTGATATACCAACAAATACTTTGATTATTAATTTATGTTTTCTCTAGTCTACTGGGCATATATGATAATCACCAGTGTTCCAAATTGATCTTTGCCACTAAGAACAGACCCACTTTGTTCTATCAAGTTTTGTTTATTCAAAGATAAACAAATGCAATGAAACATGAATTTACTAAAATCTTGAGTGTCATTTATACATTTACAGAGCAACTGTAACACTGCAAGTGGAAGAGGCTATGGCACCTTCCCATAAATGACTCTGGTGCTCTGCACCAGGCATACACACCCCTCAAAAGGAGTGCAAAAGCAGTTTTCCTGAACCACATAATCTAAGGACTTGAGGCCAGTTTCCCTAAGATCCCAGAGATAAAACTCCACTACAGCTCAGATCTCTTCATTTCCAGCCCAGTGATTTTCTCACTCAGCCATGAATTATCAAGTGACATGATTTATTTAGGGTCTCCAGGTGGCACCTGCACACCAAGTCCCCCACAATGCTGACCCACCTATTAAACCAAGTCTGCTTTCTAAGTTGTGAGGAAGAGGTGGCATGTATTCTGTGGGCTCTGAGCATCATGCCCAGTTTTCCTGTTCTGTTGGGAGAACAGAATCATCTAGAAACAGATCTTGTGAAGCTATTATGTACTATATTTTTTAATAATGCCCATGCAAGACCAGCCATGGTGGCTTATGCCTGTAATCCCAGCAGTCTGGGAGGCCGAGGTGGTGGATTGCTCGAGCTCATGAGTTCAAGACCAGCCTGAGTAAAAGTGAGACTCCTGTCTCCAAAAAATAGCCAGGCGGTATAGTGGGCGTCTATAGTCCTGGCTAGTTGGGAGGCTGAGGTAAGACCTTTAGCCCAAGAGTTTGAGGCTGCTCTGAGCTGTGACGCCACTGCACTCTATCAAGGGTCGCAAAGTGAGACTCTGTCTCTAACAGACAAAAAAATGTCCATGCTAAAATATGGTTATTTCTTATCTTTAGAGACTAGGTGATTTGTGGAATGATCAGAGTTTTTATTAATACTAACCACTCAGTTAATAACATATTCACAACAAATATTCCTCGTACTAACTACAGTTATTCTCCATTATCATCTTCTTTCAACTCACGAAAGAACACTTCTTCGGACATCCCAGTGAATTTTCTCCTAATATCCCTACAGTGAGGCCCGTGCTTTCCAGCGGCTTGGACCTCACTGTGGGTTCCTGGAGGGGACTTATTGCTAGAGACAAGGAAGAGTGTGGAAGTCCCTGCAGACACCTTTTCTAAGAGCTGTCAGAATACAGAGATTTAAAAGGGAGTGGCAATGCCACAGTCATCACGTTTCTACAATGAGAGGTAGACCAGAGCCCTGATGGCATCACTTCAACAGCCTTAGGGGGAACCACAACTCCAATCTATGTAACTTCCTTTAAGTTCCTTTCTCCTCCTTCTCTTCAAATATATATTATGCCCAGACTTACACTATTTGCTCAGATGTTCAAAAGGACATTTATTGCTTATCCTACTATCTGTTTAGAGGATTTAATCTAATCTAAAAGAAAAGACAGAAGGCATAAGTAAAACAAAAACATTTTTTAAGTTTAATTCATCCAAAAATACTAACACAGATGTAATTAGAACATAACAATATATGTTCTTGAATTATCACCTGTGATATTATGACAAATACATACAGGTTTTCAACCATGGTTCTTGGCTCATTACTCCCGTAACCCTTGTTAGTGTTTTGTTACAATGCTGGGCACTTTAGGTCTCAGAAGCAGGCCTCAGAGGAAACATAATCTCTCTCTCTCTGACCCCTTCCTGCCCTCCTCTCACTTGTCTGCAGCAGGACTCTAATGTGATTGTGGGTCCTAAGACCCTCATTCCAGAGGGTCCTGCCCCATACCCTGGAAGAAGGAGGCTGCAGAGAGAGGCCAAGAAGCATCTGGACAGATTGGACTTGTGGGTTTCCCTACTCAGTCTGTCAGATTCAGATCCAATCACGTTTTGTCCAATCACATCTCTACATGGTTGTTGATCATGTCTACCCAGTGAAGTTTCCATAAAAGGCCCAAGAAGATGGGGCTGGGGCTTGTGGGACAGCTGAACACACAGAGATCCCAGGAGTATGAGTGAGAGCTTATCCATGTGGTGCACCTCAACTCCTCAGGGACAGAAGCTCCTGCTCTAGGGACCCTCATCCTGGTTACCTGTCTATCCAACTGTTTGTTTGAACCCTCTAAAATACCTTTTGTAATAAATCAGTAAACTAAGGTATCTCCCTGAGTTCTGGGAGCTATCTGACCCAAAGAGGAGTCCTGGGAAGCTCTACTGGGAACTGGTCGTTAACTTCTGGAGGCCCAGACTGGCTAATGGTGTCTGACAGGGGGACAGCCTTGTGGGATGGAAGGGGTTCTGCAGGTAGGTACCATCAGAATTGAACTGAACTGGAGAATACCCAGCTGGTGTCTGTGGCGTGCTGTATGGGAAAAACCTTCACATTTGGTCACAGAAATCTTCTCTGTTGATTTTTGTGGTTTGTGAAGAAAACAGGAAAAAACTCTTTTAAGTTGTTTTATTCCATCACATTCACACCACCTCGAGGCTTTTACTTCTAGATTTCTCTCTCTGTCTCAAGGTCTGTGACCACCACCAAAAAGGCATACTGCGTGGATCTAAAATCCGCCTCCAAAGTTCTTATAAACTTTTTTTAAATTTTATATTTCACAATGTTGTCTTCTAATTTTTTAGCTCCTTTTTACTTTATTTCACAAAAAGGAGGGTGAACCTAATTAACTCTTGTACAGTAAAAACAAGGTACCTTCACACAGCCTAAACAAGTCTTTCATTAACCATTTACAGAAGCTGTTTCCAGTTTGCATGTTCTTATCTTAATTTCAGCCCCTTTTCTGGGGCCCAGGGTCTTGCACTCTACTCCAAAGGCATGCAACCAAAAGAGAAACTCTCAGCTCCTGTAAACATCTCTCCTATGTGTGTTTAAGGCTCAGTCTTAATAATCAATTACCAGTTTTCGAAGAATCCAACACCCCTCCTCTCTCCATCAGAGGAACACATAAGACTGTGCCAAAAGGACTAGAGAGTAATCATCTCAAAGAGAAAAGTATATGCCAATACACTCAAAATAAATCTTAAACTTGTTTACTTTTAACAATTAAGAAAAACAGTCTTTCTAAATGGCAGGTTGAAAGAAGCTGACAAAAGCCTTAAAAAACAACATTCTAACATTCTTCTCAAGACACAAAATATTATCTACTACATATAAACATGACTTCTATCGTTCTACAGGCATTTGCTACATATATCTTAAACTCAAGCTTCTTTACACCTTAAGAATTGCTTCCTTTAGGGAGGCGCCTGTGGCTCATATACTGTGAGTGGTGGGGTCAAACCCAGCCCAGCCAAAATTGCAAAACAAAAGAATTGCTTCCTTTAAATTCAATAAAAGAAATAGGAAATAAGGATGGCACAAAGAAGCAGAGGCTGCTTCCTTACTTTTGTTTTTTGTATATTATTTCTCTGACTTATCAAATAGATATCCTGATAATTAAATAGACCATACCACAGAATAAGGACAAACATAACCAAAAGATATGGTTGAGGTTTATAAAGTACTAAATAAATCTCCTTCTTCAGAATTTTCTAGGTAATTATAGATTCTACTGATAATTATTGAATCATAACATCTTTGTTTAGGCCCAGTAATCTATTTGATAAGCAGTTTTACAAATATACTGTCCACTAAATGTCAGATGGTAGCTCAAACTTTAACTCTGATCAATAAATCAAAGTGTACTATATTCTACACGTGACGTTTTCACAGCATAAATGAGGGCAAAGTTATCACTAAAAAAATAGCTACATTAAACATCACTTTTTGGTGACATACGTGAACTAAGAAAAAAATGAACGGTCAAATGATAAAAAGCAAAGATTACTTTAAAAGGATTTTGGGAGAGGACTTTGGGGTCACAGAGCTATCTTCTTGAAAGCAGAGGGTCACAGACATAGAAAGAAGAAAAAAGGAGAAGGAGAAGGAAGAGGAAGTATCACATAAGGAAAGTAACCACTCCCAAAGTGGAAACTATTTAGTCCCTATCCCCTAACACCTGCAGATACAGCACTGCTCTATAGGAAAATTTTAGAACAACACTAAAAAACTACTGAGTTGGAAAATAAAACTCTTTTGATATTTTTTACAAAAAGGTGAGTTAAGAAACTTCAAATTCTTAGCAGCAGAATTTGCTATTAAGTTTTAAGACATACCTCTAATTTAGGAGCTATCACTAAAATAACAGTATTTGGTTTCAACCTGAATGTGGAATCATACTAATGAGTAAAATCATAAAATAGCTTTATAAAAGCAAATTCAAGGGGGGAAAAAAGGACACATTTGAATTAAATTTTCTTCTGAAAATAAAGACTTGTTTTGAGTAACTCAAAAGGAAAATAGTTTATCAAAAAAGTAAAGTATACAATGGATAAATGCTAATTCTTAACTTTTCTCATAGGGTATATAAGCATGAACACTTCATACAATAGTATTAACACATACCTGTTTTTGGATGTATTGAAAAGAATCCCTGCGGATTTCCACTTGTAATTTTGTACATTAGTTTATCATTAGAGCTGGAATCTGGATCAAATGCTTTGATTTGGACCACAGACACATCCTTGGGAGAATTTTCCATTACTTCTGGATAATAAACAGGTTCTGATGTCTGTGGCGCATTGTCATTGACATCTTCGACCTCTATGTAGACCTCTATAAATGATGAAAGGGGCACAACACCCTGATCAGCTGCATAGACTGTTAGCCAATAATGGGAGGTCGATTCCCGGTCTAGTCGATCGCGGGTCTCTATGACACCTAGAAGGGGAAAAGAGAAGAGAAACATCAAGTAGAATGTCAGCAACAACAGCACAAACTGCCACTCCAAGAAAGTGTCAGCCTGACAGTAACTCTGATTTATTGAGGGCTTATGTGTCACTACCTAGTTGTGCCATCTTGAATAAGTTATCTCACTTTTCTGTGCCTCAGTTTCCTCTCGTATAAAATAGTGTATGATAACTGTTCCACGTGGTTGATTAAATGAACAAATATTCACATATAACAACTAGAACAAGACTTGGCACAGAATAGATGCCATAAAAATATTTGTTATTATTAGAATTAGTTATCTGGCACTATTTGGAGCACTTAAACAATATCACCTCACTGAAGTCTCAAGCCAATGGGACAGGCACTAAGGTTATCTACTTCATTTGTCCAAAGGTGACATTTATGGTTGGCTGAGATTTGATGACTTTCCATGCAGCTAATCAGGAAGGCAGGGACAATAGCAGAACCACAGCCAGGGACCCAAGTCCCTGCAGTCTAGTATCCTTGTTCTCCACATTGCATTCCTATGACCCAGCACTGTCACTGTGGAAGGAAAGAGACCAGAGCGATACTCCTCCAGACAGCTGAGTCTGTACACACATCCATCCATCCATCTCACAGCAGCTAAGGAAAGAGCACAGCCTTTCAAAGTCCAGAATAATCAAATGCTCACTTCTCTCCCATTTCTTTTAATTGCCTCAAACAAAGGAGAAGACAACCAGTGTGCTATAAAAATAGAAATTCTCCCATTATGCTATGAACTCCAAAAAGGTAGACGTCACATCACTTTCAAATATCAGTATCCCTAGCACTTTAGCCAAAACACAGTAATTATTTCTTAAAATAGATGAATGAAATGCAAAAATATATTAACTGACATTGGTATAGAAAAGTCTTTAACTGGGAATCAAAGTAGGACACATTTCTTATTAAGTCAACTAGCAAGAAATAAAATTATGATTACACAGAAAAGGGTTAAACTACTAAGGGCGTCCAACCTGTGTGCCTGAGGGCTGCGTGATAATTTTGTGAAGACTCTTTGCTCATCCATGCTCTGTAATAATAAACTGGTTTTTCTTAATCAA
Source organism: Arctocebus calabarensis (assembly GCA_963573935.1). Lineage (NCBI taxonomy): Eukaryota > Metazoa > Chordata > Mammalia > Primates > Lorisidae > Arctocebus > Arctocebus calabarensis. Next base: position 4,439 of record CAUYON010075571.1, on the reverse strand, counting down.
AAAATAAATCTGTAATTCATATTGTTGATAATTACTTAAATTCAAACACTTGCTTTTTTGAGGTTGTTACTATCAAAAAAACTCATTTATTTTGAGTGAAAGACAATCCTATCTAACACTCCCCAAGATGCTCATATCTTAAAGACAGAAAATGTGATCAAATAACAAAATGTGAAATAAATGACCATAAAATGTTTGTTCCCATTCAGAAGCATTACAATTATTTATCACTGCATCATTTATTCTCACTGGATTAATGGATCTACACAACTTTTAGAAATAACAGAAAAAAAATCCAAAACTATTATAAATAAAAAGAAGCTATAGACTAGATGCAGTGGCTCACACCTGTAATCCCAGTACTCTAGGAGGAGGGTAGATCCCTTGAGCCCAGGAGTTGAGACCAGCCTGAGCAAGAGTGAGACCCTGTCTCTACTAGAAATAGAAAAATTAGCCAGGTGTGGTGGTGGCAGTGCCTACAGTCCCAGCTACTCAGGAGGCTGAGGCAGGAGGATCACTTAAGCCCAGGAGTTTGAGGTTGCTGTGAGCTATGACACCACTGCACTCTTCCCAGGGTGACAGAGTGAGACTGACTCAAAAAAAAAATCAATTAATTAAAAATAAATAAAAAGAAGTTAACGGTTCCTTTACACAGCAGAAAATAAACTCAAACATGTTTCGTTTTTCTCTGATCCAAACATAATCTGTGCATACTCAAACCACTTGCTAAATTAGTAAAACTGTATCTATTTGCAATCTAAAAGAATCATCTTTTCCCATTTCTCTAATTCCATCACACTCATCCATCGACACAAAGGAAGTCAGGGGATAACAGCACGTTCTTGTTAGAAGGATTACATATTAACAAAACAATATATGTATACTTCTTGGTGTTTCACAACTTCATTAAAATGCAATACAATTTATTTCACAGGTTAAGTGTAAATAGAAAATTTCAAGAAGACAGGTATATGATATGTTTATTCACCTCTTTGGAGTTCTAATCCCCACATAATTCATGCTGCTCTCCATTGTTCAAAAACGTGTACCTCTAAATGTGACATAAAGGCATTTAAACACAATTTGCTCAGTGTTTACTACATGCCAGGCACTGTGAGAAGTGTCTTTACATGCATTATCGCATTAAATATTTACATCCAACCTGCCCACATATATGTTCTTCTCTCCATTCACTGATGAAAAACTCAAATTTAGAGAGATTGCAAGCTTTATCTGGATCATAGTAAATGGCAGAACTGGAAATAGATGCCTCAAATCTCTGTCTTCAGTGCCAGCAAAATTCCTTTTCAGTCCTATAGTTGGTATGACAAAAGTGGAGTACACAAAACTTAATGTGATACCTCAGAAAAGACAAAACAAACTTTGCATTCCATCCATTTGTTTCAAATTTATCTGCACACAATAGCTTCCTCTACTCTAAAGGTAAAAGGGGAAAAACTATAAAATGGAAATATATTATGGTGTTTATAATCACAGATAAAAATAGCTATCATAGTAGTTTGCATCGCGTTCTGTAAGTGTCCTATAAGTGTCCTCGAGACCACAGTACGCAGTTGTCAGATGTCACCTGTTGGGCACTGCCCCTCTCTGCCTGTCACCCAGGAACCCAGGCAGAACTATACTGTCCTCTACCTGCTGTCCCCAAGCCAGTAAGAAGGGAAGTTTCAGCATCCTGGTAATCTTTGGATGTCAGCTGCAGTGAAAAGTGAGAAAATAAAGTGGCTCTATTTAAATACGGAAGAAAATTAGGATTGAATTGACAATTAAAATAAATATTAATGTGTGAAACGCCCAACATTCTTATTTTATGAAGTCATGAACTGTGTACTTTTAAAATACCATACAGTGATTGTTAAGAGATTTATGTTTTGATGTATTTTAATTATACCCTTATAAAAGAAAAAAATTAATATGATTTACAGAGAACTATAAAATAAAGGGAATTTCAACTGTGAAGGAGAAAGGAGCGAGTATTAAATAATCTCTTCTAATCCAAATCCTCAAATTCATAAGAATTTTAACTAGAGTTTACTGTCCGCCAATCACCTCATTGGATGATTTACGTGCATTAAATCATTTAAAAAACAAAGAAGTTGTATGACTTTCATCCTAGCTTTATACATGGTACAGGAGGAAAGAGAAGCCTGGATCAATCAAGAAATCTGCTCAGGCTTTGGAGTAGTGAAGAGACATGGGCTTGGTTAGCAATAAGTCCTGGGACCCAGATGCAGACAGTGTGAGGGTGACTGAGAGCTCCAGACAGAGCTCAGGGTCTTCCCTCGCAGGCTACGCTGCCCTGTCACCCACTGCATCACTGTCAGAAACTGCATAGTACCAACGGCCTCTCACCAAGACAAACAGCAAGGAGATTTCAACTGCTGAAGTAAGAGTAGTTCTTGTGTCTGAAGGAAAAGGACAGAGGAGAGACAATCTCAGGACTCCGCTTGGTCACCAAGTTCCAGGGTAAAGTACATAAACGCTATTCTATTAACTGCAGAAAACTGTCATATACACATAAAGTTATCTCCTCAACAGCAAGGTATGTCTCCTCAAGACACCCCAGCAGAAACTTCTAAGGTGGGCATATCACACTAGCCTGAGGTCACAGGTCAGAGCCTCAAGCTTCCTATCTTGAATCTGGGACAAGAAGAAGGTCCAGGAAAGGCTAGGTAAGTGTCCTTATAATCTTCAAAGAAAGACAAAGTAGATCTCACATCTCAGAATCAAGAACTAGACTTTGAACTCCTACTCCCCCCTTTTTTTTTAACGTTTTTTTTTTTTCTTTTGGTCGGAGCTAGGTTTGACTCCACCACCTCCAGTATATGGGGCCGTCGCCCTACTCTTCTGAGCCACAGGCGCCACCTCCTACACCCTTTTTGTTAAAGAAAGCTGAGATAAATTGTCCAATTTTAGGATGCTAAAGTTTAGCATCTAGAGCAAGATACCTCCTTAATTAGGGACCATGAGGATGTAAGTTGTCCCTTAAAGGAGTCCTGGCTTCTGAGGTGGCCAATACACCAGCTACCTGCAAGTCTGACCAGAAGCAGCATTTACTCTTTAAGTCACTGAGTCCTTATTCTTACACGTTAGCATCCTTCTTTTAACCACCTAAAGCCACCACTGGCATTTTGGATCACATTGATATCTGTAACTTTAGCAGTTACCTAAATCTAATAAAGACAGATTTTCAAATTTCCATTCACAACACTTCTGATTAGTACCTTTAACAGAGAAAAATAAATAAATAAAACTAAAAACTCTTAGCCATCACTTGATGTGAATCAAACAACTGTGTTCCTTCTCAAAACTCTATCCCCACTCTTACGTTTCTTAATCCAGAAATGTCTACCAATCAACTTTCAATAATTACATTTTGTATAGTGGGTTATAAAATCAGTCTTCTGGGAGAAAAACTAAACTACAGTTTTTACAGACATTTTTCTTTAACATATACTCAAAATACCACCTCATCTTTGGGGTAAGAGGATGCATACATACAGAGAGAGAGAGAGAGTATGTGAGTGTGATGTGCAGTGTACACACACATGCACCGCACACTCTCTGCTGTGGTCCCCTCTATCTTCACTGTCTCCCCTTTCTCAGCTCCCTGCCTTCTCAGCCACCTCTGCTTCTCCTTTCCAGCTTTTCTTTCATGTTTAAAATGGCAACAACAGGATGCAACCACCAGATATGAGAGCCCAGTCTGCAAACAGTGAGAGGAGGAAGCCAAGGCCTTCCCCAGAACTCCCTTTCACCTGATGAGCCAGCTGGGAGGAGCATCAAAGCCAAGAAGAGGGAAGAAGGAAGAACACCACCCTCATCTGCACCAGGAGGCTGTAATGCACAAGCAGGGAGACCAGGTAGTGAGGCTGCCACACTCTGATGTGTGCTTTGAGCAGAGAAAACAAGTTTAGAGGAGCTCAGTTCTATGTACCACTCAGCAGTGCCATGAGGAATCATCCCTTTATTTTAATGAACCATTATAGAAATAATAAACACCTAGCTTTCCAGTCTTGAGAACACAATGAAGACATTTGTAGAAGTTGTTAATAATCTGAAAAATGTGAAGGAAGCCGGAAATTTGGAGCTATTAACTAAAAATATTTATCATTCCAAACATAGTCTCCAGGATTTCAAAACCACCACCAGGTGTCACTATGGAAACTGATTTTTTTTTTTTAAGTTTTTATTTATTTATTTTTTTTGTGGGTGTAGGTGATCATGTCGTTTGCATACAGAGATAACTGTATTGTACACATACATTTTCTTTCTTCCTATATCTTCCTTTCTTTCCTTCCTTTTCTGTCTCATAGCTCACAGCAACCTCCAACTCCTGGGCTTAAGCGATTCTCTTGCGTCGGTCTCCGGAGTAGCTGGGACTACAGGCACCCACCACAATGCCCGGCTATCTGCCGAGG
>CAUYON010075565.1:0-108416 GCA_963573935.1 Arctocebus calabarensis | reverse complement strand
AGCTCACAGCAACCTCCAATTCCTGGGCTCAAGCGAGTCTCTTGCCTCCGCCTCCCAAGTAGCTGGGACTACAGGCGCCCGCCACAACGCCCGGCCATTTTTTTTGGTTGCAGCCGTCATTGTTGTTTGGCGGGCCCGGGGGCTGGATTCGAACCCGCCAGCTCAGGTGTACGTGACTGGCGCCTTAGCCCGTTCAGCCACAGGCGCCGAGCCCATACCACAGTTTATTAATCCAGTCATGGGTTGCTTCCACATCTTGTCAATTATGAACTGATTTGCAGTAAACATTCTAATGTAAATGTTCTTGTGATAAGATGACTTATTTTTTTCTTTTGGGTATATATCTAGTAATTGGATTGCAAGATCAAATGGAAGGTCTATGTCTAGCTATTTGAGGATTCTCTATACTTCTTTCGATAGAGGCTATATTACTTGTAATGTAATACAAGTAGTGTAAAAGTGTTCCCTTCTCTCCACATCCACGCAAGCATTTGCAGCTTTGGGATTTTGGTTATTTATAAAGCAGATATGATGGTTCTCATTTAAATAATACATAAAATTTAGAGGAAAAACACTAATTTGGAATAAGTATATCTAATTTTTGTACTGAATGGTCAACTTAATATCTTATATTTTTGATAACCTGTGTCATCTAGTGATTTTTGAGTTACTTCTAGTTTTCTATTTACTGGTTTCAATGTCTTTAGAATGGAAAGAGACACATAAAAATGAGTGCGCTGCTTTTTAATACCTTCCAACTGCTGAGGTTTACTTATACTTCAGAACTAGAGGTAAAAGCTGGTGAGGCACATTGTACAACTTACTGGTTTCTTTATGGCATCAGATAGGAAGCTGTTTCTTTAAATTTATTAGTATAAGTCTAGATCTTTGCCTTTAGTGATAGGTACATGTATTGAGTCATTAATGGATTATTTTCTATTCAACTGTCAGATGAGGTGAAACAAAAATGACCCAGAAGGTGTACATGGGGGGTTATATTTCATTGTTTTTTACATTTTATCTTTAATATCTATTAAGATGATACCAATAAACACAATAAACATGCCATTTACTAAGCAAGTGTTAAGTGTTATGTTGTGTGACATTGTTGCATTGATTGTATCTAATGTTCATATCAGTAAAATATATGTCACCCATCTCTATTTTATAACAGAAGAAAAAAAGACAAGAATATAACCTAAGGGCCATGTTAAGATAATGTCTATCTTGGAATTCTATCCACATTCTGGAGATTTAAAAAGATAAATTTCTTTATTATTCAGTGCATCTTACCTTCACCTCTTTCTTTCATACTAGTTCAATGGCTAAAATTATGCATTTATTCGTACAACATTTTGATTAATATCAGTGGTGCAGCTTGTTGAATGTGCCTTTTCACTTCCATCTACTACCATACTCCGATTTCAGAAAAGATCTGGAGTCATATGTGGTGTGATAGTTACTGAGAATTTAATTTTTGACTTACTTCTATTAATCCATGTGTCTAGAAGGAATAGGTGTTCTTTAATTTCATTTTCAAGTGGGTAATTAAATGGAATTTTTTGGTTTCTCTGGGCTCTGTTAATGACTGTAGTGTCTATGACCTCTGGAAAACCAAATTCCTGGTCCAAACTTTTATTGCTTTAATTAAAACAACAAACAAAAGAAAATAGGTAAGCTGGAAGTATAAACACAGAATTAAGAGATGCCTTAAGAGCTTCCCACAGTGACTGGGACAAGATTGGAATTTTGAGGATCTTTCATCCTATTGGGAGATTATGCACCCTCAATTCCTGTCAGGCAGAGGACTGAAAGTGGGTGACAGTGAGGCACTACATCCTTGTAGTTATAATTGGAAGCTTCAGTTTTCATTCCTGGAAAAACGATTGAATTCAGATAAAGCACAGAGGCATCTTCAAGAGCCCCTGGCTTGAGGACACCAAGGACTTGCATGGGTAGAGAGAAGAAGTCTTCCTACTAGGGTATACAAAGGGGTTTAAGAAGACAAATAATTTCTCTCACCTCATCTAAAAGTATATGACCAAAACAAAAATTCATTCTATCTTTTTGTCCAGAAAGTGGATATATGGGTTTAACATGGTCTCAGCAAATAAAGAGATATAGTATTTACTAACTTTCTCCCTCATATATTTACTTCACAATATTCTGTATGACCTACTCACACAGCCTTGTGAAGAAACATTGTGGAAAGTAAAGGGGACAGAGGAGAATGAAGTGGGGCTTCTGCAAAACACACTTCCCTCTGGACTCTGGGGAAATGGAGATTCTCATGACTGGGAGAGGACCTATTGTCAACTATGGGGCAGGCATGATCAAGAAGAGAAAAGTATGAACAAGGTGCAACCCTGAGAAGATTCTCCAAGAATGATTGAAAATAGATCTAATTTCTACATTTATTCTGGAAGGGAGAATATTGACTTATCAAAGCGTCTGAGTGTATAGGAAAGGCTGGTGAATGGGGTAGAGGTTTGGTTGGTAAATGTATCTTAGCCTCTATTACCTTGAATATTTAATTAACTCACTATTATTCTCTTACTCTTCTGAATAGTTTTATCCTCTAAATATTTATAGCCAGGCTGTCTTAATAATGTAGAATCACTCTGGCTTATGCAGGTTCAATCAGTGAAACTGGTCCAAGGGAACATGTTTCTCAGAGATTGAGAGATAGAGGGTCCCCTATAATGATACCTACAGGGAAAGGGGGCAGAGGAGTCTAAGCAGGATGCTAGAGGAGCTGAATTTGCCAATGTCAAGAGAGTCAGAGATGGAAAATTCTCTGTGACAGGAGAGTCTACAAAGCCATTCACCTGCAATAGATTCTGTATGTTAGGCCTGATGTTGAGTGGTGCTGCTTCAGACATGGGCTCTCTAGTAACAATTGAAATGAAGGAAACCTGATCAAAGAGAGGAAAAGGGCAGGATCTTGTAGTTAGAAACAAGTTGAGTGCAACATAATGAGTGGCGAGGTTGAAATGGCAGTCAGGGTTGCCTGTCCTATTGACAGCTAAGGAAAATATTAAAAGAACACAGTGTCCCAAAGGACATCATAGCTGTAGGAGGAATAAACATATTGCTTTGTATATAAAACCAAGTGAATTTAAGAAAGAACCAAATGATGTGATGATCAGAAAAATGGAGGACAATGCTCTAATAATACATCATGACCTCCTATCAATTTCCAGCCCAGAACCAATTTTCATTCTTGGAACTTACTGATTGAAGGCAAAAACCAGTAAGGAGAACAGGCACTGCAACTTTGGGAATTGCCCACAGTAACGATCACTTAGTCTTTTCACAAAGGTTTCTATAAGTATTAACTCAGGTGACTGTACACTAGGGAAGTGAGAGATCTAGGTATTTTGTGCTGATGGGCAGAAGGTCAAAATTTTCACTAATAGCAGTGTGCTCAAAGTACTGTCAAGGCTCATTGCGAGTCCCTCAACAGACTCTGTCCTGTGTTAAAAGTAGCTGCCTCCCCTAAGGTCATGCTCCTCTACTGGGACACAGTGTAGACTATTTGGTCCATTTGGAGAATGTAGAGATAGAAAATATAGCCTCCTTGCCTCAAGTTTGGCCAACTTTAAGGGGCGATATATCTAAGCATCAGAGCTTCCCATGAGAGCAACTGAAACCTCTGTTACTAAAGCGTCACAGCTCAGCCCCACCCCTGCCTAATCCTGGTTATTTTACTTTTTTATGAGCATTTATGAGTGCTTCCAACAATGAATTTCATTCATGAGAATGTCTATCTAGGAGTCTTTTTCTTGATATCTTACCCAAGATGGCACCCAACTACACAATGACTGAATGGCAGCTTTAAACACCCACCAAACCCAGAGGTGCTCACAGCTTCTCCCAACTCACTTCTTCCATCTTACACTTCTGATGTAGGCAGAATGAGGACCCCAAACCCCATTCTTGGTAAGGGAAAACACCCCCAGAAAAAGGGAAAAACAGAAAAATAAGCTGGGTAAGGTGGAATAAAAACAGTTTAGCTAGTTTACTTTTAAACTACCAGATAAATTACTAATCTGAATTACTTTATCTGAACAGTTCCTGCTTTTCCTACTAATGCATTAAGAGGAAGGTAGAGATTCTTAGCTATTTTACTTATCTGAGCAGCTAAATTATTTACCTGAGCAGTTCCTGCTTTTCCTAGAAGCCTTGCCTGTAAGGGATACAGCTGGCAAACACCTCTGCTGGGTCTGTAAACACTCTGAAGGCCACAGAGGAGGCTATGGCAAGGCCTGGCAAGGACTTAACCAGACTGCCCCCAGCCCTGTCAACAGTCAAAGAAAATACCCATTGTGGAGATTTGTATTATGGCCAGGGCAGAGATCAAGAGAACAGCTTGAGCCCTGAAATATGGGCGGGGGGCCTCGTACACTAATAAATAGAGGAAGACACCTCTGGGGTGGAGATGAGAGCAAAATTCTTCTGTTCCACTGATTCTTCAGAGGAGCCTGATGCATCACATCTAGTCCACAGTGAACTAGTGGGGATTAACCTCCCCCCAGGAATCTGTGTGTGAGACCACAGACAAGAGGCTGCCCCCACACAAGGCGCAGGTTTTTGAATCTCATGGCTTTATAGACAGAATAAGAACTAACATGTATATTCAGAAAAACTGCTGACATTTTTGTTCCCTACCTCAGTTTACCCTCTAAGCTAAATGAGATAATAGCCTTTAATAAAAGCTGAGTGAAACAAACACCCAGGGCCATTTGCCTGAACCCCACAAACTATGTTCCCACCTTTGAAAACTATTCAGTGTGTCTTGTTTCTTTATTTCTCATCACTTTTAACTTTATTTTTCTTTAGTCGACCACTGCCAGTTCCACAGGTCTTAAAGGATCCTGCCCCTGAGGTGGGACCCCAGCATCTACAAACCTAGAATCAGCTAACTGAAGGAGTAAAATGAATGATCTACTTGGAAACATGGAAAAAAAATTGTTCTTTCCCTCTACTTGCAGACCAAACTTGGGAGAGGAAGAATTCTTCATTTAAAATGAGCTTAGATAATTTGAATGTTATGCAGTAATAAATACATGAATTACCAAACCTATACTATTTAGGGGGATAAACTGACCAGAAGCTTTTCCAATTCTTAGAATGATACACAAGCCAAGTATTCTGCCTTAGTGTTTATACCAGAGGCAAAAAAATATAAGTTCTCCCAGCAAGAAAAAATGACTGTGTTTTCTGTTGCACTATTATCTAGCTTGTCTCGTGTAATGATACACACATGGCCCCTCTGATAATAGTCCAAACCAAGTGAAAGATGCAGCCTGGGCAATTGATTTTAGACTCCTTCCTAAGTCATTGAATCTTGTGTACTTTCCTGTCTGCCAGTCTATTTATTGAAATTGTTAAGCTAGACTATTTTTCCAAGTTCTTGACCAATGCAAGAAATACTGACACTTTTGTAGATGGATGGATGGATAGATAGAGAGATAGAATAGAGAAATGACTTTTAAATCAAATTGTGGAGATGAGAAACAGGTGTTTGAAGGTGGTGCCACCAAAAATGAAGCGGCTCACAGATTTTTGTGACTTTTACTGCAAAAATTCTTCACAGGAAGCTATTCACTTCTTTTAAATAATATTGTCCAAGTTGGAAGCTGTAACTGGCTCAGTACTTCGCATGGTTTATTTTTAAGTCATACAGAAAATCTATAAAATATTCATTGAGACTGTACAGGGCCATGCACTGCTGAGGTGCTGTTGTTAAGCACTTCACAAGTATGGGTTTCATAGGGGTTTGCAGAGGAAAATGACAGCTTCAGATTTCTGATAGCTTCAGAAGCCTGATAGCTTCAGATTTCTGATTCTTAGATTATAGCCTCCAAAGGCACATAGAACTATAATTAATGACTGACATTTGTAGAGCACTGTATGACTCTTATATATCAGCTAATGCACTTTCATTTACTTTTTAAGTTTACAATTCTAGAGCCAAGTACCGACTATCATTGCAGAGAAAATAAACCACATTGTTGACTGACTTCTTTATCCTAAAATGTTAGGCTCTGAAAAAATATATGTATATTTTTACTTCACAAATTTCACTCCCTATCCTGCCTGTGCAAAAGTGGCTATTACGTTCTATGGACACAGAGGCATAGAAAAGAAACTGCTATTATCGCAGTATTAATGGAAGCCTTATTCTGATACTTAAATAAAAAAGAAAACATTGAATAATAGTGTATTTTTAACCAGTACTTGCAAGTCATTTCAAACAGCTCAATTTTATGTTTGCTTTATTTGGAAAAGAAAATGTTCTTATGTTCAGGAAACTGTGTTTTTTCCCGTCAACTGGAGTACTATTAATTACTACAAGAAAAATAATTAAGAGAATAATATATGAAATTTTGATTCAAGCAGATAGAAAAATAAGGATGATTTACTAACATAGTCTTGCAAACTTACTTTTTACCTTACTTTTGCATTTCTGTCTTCAAGACCCTGAAAACCTGGAAGAAAAGTCAAACTTCAGGGGTTACTGCTGATTTTGTCAATCATTGTATCTCATCCTTGATTCAGACAGAGAACAAATAGATCTAAATAAGAGAACCAAGTATCTTCTATGCATAATTCTGTTTTAATTTGTCATTCTGGCTTTTTAAAGATGAGGTTGAAAAGTTAAATAAGATAAATGTAGCAGGGGTTGAATCAGCAGCACTCTTCGTTGTCACAACTTGGCTCCCTAGTCCTGTATGTATTACAGGAGAATTTAGTTGAAAATCTTGCTCCTCTCTGGCGTAGCAGGAAGAGGTTGATAGAGGCAGTGTGTTCCCCCAGACAAACCTCAACCTACTCCACACTCCCTAATGAGGGTTTTTAAGTCTTAATTTCTTGATTTTTAAAGGCTCAAGGACAAGGCCTCTGTTAGAGATTTCTGTGATTATGAGCAAAATTCATTGAAAAATAAGTTTCTTTACCAAGTTATTTTCTTAGTTATCACAGTAAGTATACCATTTTCACTGTGACTATACATTTAAGGATATATTGATTCAGAGTTCTAGATAACAGACAATACAGTTGGGTGATTATAATTGATAATAATGTATTGTGTATTTCCAAATAACTAGGAGCGAATTGCAAATGTCTTATCACAAGAAACGATAAATAAGCAAGTAAGTTAGGTGGTGGATATAAGTAGCTTGATTTAATCATTCCAAATTATAAACATATATCAAAACATCTGTTGCATACCATAAACATATACAACTATGATTTGTCAATTACAAATAATAGTAATAAAAAGAATAAAAGATAAATTATGGAAAAATGAAATATGCATAATAAAAAGTAATGAAATTTATATTAATAAAGTTGATGTGTGAACTCTGAGACCTTCAGATTCCTGGTGTCACTGAATCATGCACATACTTCTCGTGTCAAGGATGGAAATGAGAAATGAGAACATCACATCGCAAATCTGACCAGCTTTACTAAAATAAAAGTTTTTTCATCTTCACAAATAGTAAGCTCCATAGATTTAAAAATTTTGTAGTTAGATATCCCACAGTTTTCTCGGAAAGGTAGATTTTGCCTTTTGAAAAATTAAGGCTAATATACCAAATAATTCTACCTAAATGATGAAGTGAAGATTCTACTTTGGTGATGACTGACTGCATTGACTTCATACTGTCAATTATACGCTTGGAAAGTTTTTCCATTGTCTTTCCAAAATTTACAACATATTTTTAATAATTGCATTGAGTTAGTAGAGAAGGAACAATTCAGCCTAAAAATCATAAAATGTAAAACTTAAGACTTTAATAACAACATTAATTCAATTGCATTGCTGCCAAAGGAACCCAATAGTTAAACCACAAGTACCAGTGGTGGTGCGTTGCAGCAGAAACAATGCCGAAGGCCTGGGGAGGTTCACTCTGAACACCTACCTTTTTATAATTTATGGCCTTTTTATAGTTTTACTAGCAAATCCTTGAAATATTTTTAAAAAGACATCTAGAAATTTTTCCTGTTGTAATTTTAGTCTTACATTTTTACAAATATGTCTGAGTTATAAAAGAAATAAACAACCCATCAGTCTGGTTTTGAAGCTGCTCTTGCAATATTACGATTTCACTCACCCATAATTACATTAATTATTCTACACTTAGTAGTGCACTTCTAAAGGTAAAATTATGTGCCTTTTTAATGGAATTTGAACAAATGTGGCACATCAAGACCATAAAATTATTTCCAGAAGTATTAAAATTGCACCCATATTTACTGGTTCTAATTACATTTATAACATACAAAATACAGCAATGATTTTCTCAAATAACTTAATGTTTTCACATTATATTATAAAGCACTAATTTATAAATCTCATAAAAGTGTCTGCACATTCACTTCTATTTATCTAAATGTGTGTGCAGTATCTCTTTAGAGTTCTCAACTAGCTATTAATACTTAGGCAAGCTAGAGAAGTTACAGTATTTTCAGGTGTGTTCCTGTCTGACTGAGGGGCTTCATTGGGCTAAATACTTTTAAAGTCCTTTAGGGAGGCAAATGCTGAGTCAAAAGATCCCTCAATTTAGTTATTAATCAACCAACATAAGATGAATTTACTTAGTTAAGCTATCTATATGATTTCAAATGATATAATTTTCTTAATCCTTCATTTTTGAAAAGAATATGAGAAGGTATTACAGATGCTCATTATTAATATTTCAGTCTTCTGTTGAGTGCTTTGGTATTATGTAGAACAAATATCTCAGTTATGTTCTTATTCTTTTCTAAGGTAGTGGACAAACTTGAAAAAAAGAAAGTATAAAAACCATTTTACACCAGAGGTTCTCTACACTTAGAAGCAAAACCATTCTACACATTCCTTTATTGCAAAAACATATTTCTAAGGTAAGAAATGCTAAACTGTCATACAAATTTAAATTTTCCTACCAGAGTATTAAATAGTCTAGCTTTTGTTGTAGGGGAAAAAAAGACTTTTCATACATATATCATCAATAAATTAAAAAGCAAAAGTAATATAAGCTGCCTAGCAAGTAAGATGACAGTTTATATTCTAAAATATGTCACCCTTCAATCTGATCCTAATATAATTTTGTCCCTGCCAGCAGGATATTATAAAACTGATGATTTTAAAAGTATGCCACATAAATCTAATCTCATATTTTTGTAGTCTTTTCGATTTTTTCTTATTGTCTCAAACTAGCAGGGGATTGTAAACTCCTTACTTATTGTAAAACTGCAAGCATTTCCGAAATTTCTCTGTAACAGTCTACCTTTGGTGTCCATAGAATGCTCCAGAATCTTTGTATGTTGGTGTCAACAAGTGAAGACCCTTATAGAATGAAATGACAGGCTCCAAATGAAAGTTTGGGGATATTCAGCAACTGCTGAACAGTTGATAGCATGGGTAATTTCAGTAAATGAAAACAGGTTGTGAATTAAATCTAGGTTAGCATGGTATAGTATTTAGTATTTTGTAAAAATATGATCATGTTTTCAACAAATAAATATACTCAATTTTTAAATTGAGATTGGTATATTCCAATTAAATAAATGTGTCAATGATAATAATTCCAAATTATTTTTAATGCAGGGCATTTGAACCTTTAAGCTATCTAATCAGTAAATATTAATGGTATTTATATTTTAAGAAGCCCTCTAAGGTCTTTATAAATATCTTCCCAAGTTATGAGTTGCTAAGTGGTTTTAGACCATTTGAGGGTTAACGTGCATGATTTGTGTATCTGCCAACTTATTTCTGAACATAAAGTAACCTTATGGAGTCCTATGAGATAAAATTAGTGACCATTACTGAAGCAATTCTGCTAAGATTTGGGGTCTTTTATTGTTATCTATTAAAAGTATGCTTCTAGGGGTTAGTAACAGTAGAAACAAATGTTTGAAGCAATTTTTAATTATGTTGTTGAAGAAGCTACACCATCAGCACGCTAAGAACGCCCTGCTTCCCTTTATTCCTTCTACAGTTTAGTGTTTTACATTAACAATATTTTTTCCCTCTGACGTTTTCCAACATGTATTGCACACTCGAAACAGTGTTTGTACTGCACACTCCAAACAGTGTTACAAGCTGCTAGCAACTATTAATTTTCTCATTCCCAGCCTTCCTTTTTAGGTATAAGTTCCCCAGAATTCATGCATAGGCAGTTGTTGGTATTAATCTTAAGGAAAAGGAGCACTATACAAGAGACATGCTTAAACTATCCTGGCTCTTTGTACAAATCTCATTGACAAAGTCATTTCAGACTGGACTAGATGACAGTGGCTTGCAAAATGCACTGGTTTAAAGGTCTTGGAGAGTAGTTACAAAAAAAATGAAGGAGCATATACTTAAGCAACAATTACATAAAAATGGTAACATCTCTCTCTGGGCTTTAAGACATATGTAAATATCAACTTATTCATGAATATACATATTATAGGGATACATTTTTATTTTATGACTTTTACTGTCTCTTTCAGCAAATCATAAAATATATTGGTTTGGGTCAGTTATATTTTGAAAAAATAACTATTTTTCAATGAAAAACACCTACAAATTTAGTTTAAAAAGCATGCTCATGGCAACATTATGTATTTGATGATAATAAAAATATATACATATTAATTTTTTAATGTAGATGTTCTCTCTCTCTTTATACTTAGAATTGAGATGTATAAATAAGTTTCAGTCTGGCCATATACTTAACAATGTTGAGGCCTGAGTTTACAAAAGGCAATGAGTGGGAAAAGAATTCTAACTTATATGAATATTTTAACTAAAAATCTAGTTTTCATAAAATATTGATGAAGAATTCAATAAAAAAGCAATACTTTGAATTAAATTCCTAAACGCTTATGTAATACTCTTCAAAAAAATAAATCCTTTTTAATTACAATTAAGCGCATGTGAGTATATATTTTTTTTCTTTTTTTTTGGTTGCAGCCGTCATTGTTGATTGGTGAACCCGGGCTGGATTTGAACCCACCAGCTCAGGTGTACGTGGCTGGCGCCTTAGCCCGCTGAGCCACAGGTGCCAAGCCACATGTGAGTGTATTTCATCAGAGCAAAATGACCTTCAAATACAGAAAATACTTGAAATAAAGTGGAGAGTGTCTGCCAACAACATTTTTAAAGTTAAGTAAGTTGCTGGAATTAACTTCACAGGGCGGTTTGAGAGAGACCTGTGTCTCGTGAACTGGCAGGAATCCACGGTTGGGGCATGGGTGGGCCTGTCAATCTTGAACACTCTTGGCACTACTAGCTATGTGTGCAATGTTGATAAAAATTGAGGCTGCATCAGCGACGGCCCTCCAGGGTGATACACTCTGCCAGGTGTAGCCTCTTAGTGCCCTCTCATAATTTGATTTTGCTACTGGGTCCTTGAGAAAGCTACCGAAGTTAGCACTAGATCTGCAGAAATGGTCACCTATTTCTCATGTTCCAAATAAGATTTCAGCCTTCAGCTGACTGTTAAAAAGAATAATATCCAACGGATTATAAAAAAAGGTCAGTATATTCCTGAAAAGTAACCTGAAAAAAGGCCTAGTCACTCACACAAAATTACAAATATGTAATATTATCCACCCAATCTCGTGACAACTAATAATTCCTTAGGCAAAAATAATCCTTAGGCAAACTATTATTTTCCACTCAAAATGAGATGCACAAATTCAATGGCTAGAAATTCAATTTATCTTGCAATTACACCTCATAATTACAACCATATATTTATTGTAAGACTTTCTTCATTTGTACAATAAAGATGCATTTCATCCTGCTGCCCACATGTATTCAAAACAAAATAAGTCTTTGCAGCAATTCTGTAGTTATTCTCTAAAGCCAAATAAAGCATGCATTTACAGAGGGGGAAAAAAACAAAAACTTTTTTACTTGGTTGAGTTTTAACAATGCATTAAATAGAAAAGGCAGCTTACCCTGAGATATGTAGTCATCTCTGGGGAAAGAGGAGAAGGTTTTATAAAATGTAATGCATTTTCAGTGAAGCAACTAATTATTGATGATACAACTGGGTACGTATGTTTCCAACAGCCAATTTTATAGACTCTCTGTTGGGTAAAATTCAATTTTAAGATTTATAATGCAATTGAATTTTGCCAAAAGGAAAATAGTTAATGTTAGACACAGTTGGAAGTGACTTCAAGATCATAGCACAGAATTTCCTGTTTTTTAACCAGCAAGAAAAATCAACAGCCAGGAAGGTCAAAAGAGTCTTCTGAGATTATACAACTCATTACTTACAAAATAAGGGCCAAATACAAACTCTCTATTTTCAATAGAAAGTGCTCTTTAATAAAACAAATTATTCCCCCCCAAAAAAAATTTCAATTTAAATGTAAAATAGAAATAGAAAATGCAAGTGTATTTTGAGTGAGGATTTCTCAGGAAAAATCACGTAATGAGGGTGTTCATTTCTGTTATTCCATCACGAATTCCACTGCTTTAACAAAAATCAACAGGTCCAAATACTTTTACTCAACTCAATGTTTTTACCCCTTGCCTTAAAAAGCTGCTCAGGACAAATCCGCTAGTATGTGTAGAATCATAAATGGCTATGCTTAACTGGGGGCTTCTTGCAAAACTTATATCAACTACCTAAATATTTTCATTAATTCCTGAGATGATATAAGAACAGATAATTTTTGTGATCTCTGCAGCACCTAAATTTTAAAGACATATAAACATTTAAGATGATGTTACTTATCATCTATAGAAGTTTATTATTTTGCACATTTCTAAGAAATTATTTTCTTGAAAAAATAAAGCACAGACCCATTCTACATTTAGAGTCCCAAACAATGTCCACTTATCTTGTTTCCTTGGACAGAAGTAGCTGCATCCATCAGCATTTCCCTGGAGTGAGCCTGCCTTCACATTTCCCTGGGAACATTTACATTTCATTTTGTATCAAGCTTCTTTATGCTAATTTGTCCCCAATTGGTTTTTAAACACTTTGAGAGGATTTTCTGCAATTTATTCACTTCAAATACCCCTACCATGGTATCATACTCACTTGGAACCCATTTTGCCAAATTAAGGAACAAATGCTATTTAAAACCCTGTGCAGCAAATTTCAAAGAACCAAATTAAAAACAAACTGTCAGACACGCAATTCTAGCATAGCATTGCTTTTGCTTTCAGCATTTAAGTCACACTTGGTAAATCATAATATAGGTCTAGCTATAATTTTGAGAAAATAATTTTATTGTTCTTTCACTTATTAAACCCCGACTTTTATAAGGATGAAAATAAAAACAATTATAAAATAGCCAAAAATAAAAAATAAAAAAAAAGGTCCTAACTCTTGATTCTGTTGAGGTAGTCTGTGTACAATGAAGACAGAATTTAAGTGAATAAGTAGTCTCCTTAATTATACATGATAAAGAATAAAATTAAGGTAACACCGAGATAGCAGATTAAAGATCCTTAATATTGAGGAATTTTATACAATGTTAATAATAGTATACATTGATTAGATATTTTTGACTGAAAATTTAGGAATAGATTTTAAACATCTTTGATTCACTTAATCTCCCCCTCAATTTTTCATAAACTTATGAAAATAATTGGTTTGCAAAGATGTAAATATTTTCTTCAGTCTTTTGTATCTTTTTACTAAATTAGTGAAAGCAATAATTTATATATCCAGTAGTATAAAGTTAAAAACAAACTATGGTAATCCAAAATTTCACATATATTAAAGTGTACAACACAAGTGTCTGGAAAATTTTTAATGAAGTATGAAGATATTCAAAACATAAAGTTGAAAAGAGTGAAAACTTTTATTGTGAAAAAGTGAAGCTATAAAACACTATGCCACATAAATTAAATCCAGAGATATACATAGCAAAATGCTAAGAAGGGTAACATTAGTTGAGCAAATTACAGACGACTTTCATTTACTACCTGTAAAAATACAATTTTCTATAACAATCATATATTTTATTCAGCAAAATATTACCTTTCATCTGTTCAGTTTTTGGTATGAATATAGTATTAAACTTATTTATTTCATTTTAGTGTTTACTATCAACTTTTGTGCCATTTCTAGTGAACAATGTCAAGGGACATGATTAATAATTTAGGAAATGAAATGAGTCAGTACCAATGACTGATAATAAAATAACCTAACCTTGGATGATACAAAATCAAATGCAGTGAATACTATATTTTATAGAAAAGTTCTCTTTAAATTTTTAAAAATAGTATCCAATTGTTCACATCAATTAAGGTAATTACATACTGAGAAAGTAATTTTCCTCTGCTTAATCTGTATACTAAGTGCACTTGGTATAAACCTAAGAATTAGAAATAATCCCACTGTTAAGAGCCAATTCCAAGTAATTGGAGTAATATACCTTCAGAGAACAGGTAAATTAATAAAAAGTTCTCATGAAATTAATTGTTGTGAAAGTTCAAAAACTGGTGAGATCACTGTGGTCTATAGTGTAACTCAGAAGTGTGCAATGGCTTTGTAGCACAATTTTACTTGATCTTACAGGAATAAGACTAGGTAGGCAATTCGAGGTGTTTTGTGTTGAAGGGGATGGATTTTAGTAAAGTAGTAGAGGAAATATAAGACCAAGAAGGATTGAGGTAATTTTGTAAAATTAAGGTCTGCCAATTTTCTTTCACGTTTTACATTTCCCGCAGGACTCATTCGCTTACAACTAAAATAGTGTGAATCACGTCACGGATATACTATTCAAGAGGAAACAGAGGAGTTCAACCAAAAAATGAAAGAAACCCTAAAACCTAGGAAGGAGAAGGAAAACAGGCAGCCTGCACGCCAGGCCTGGCCAGGAACTGGGAGCGGACCCCTAGGAGGAGGGTGAGTGCCCTTTCTATTCACTTTCTCACTCGGGCATCTCACAATCCAGGCCACGGCGCAGCACGGGGAGCCACCCAAGCCCCGACTCCAAGGAATGGTGAGGACTCTGTGAGAAGGAACGAGGAACACATCCAGGAGGGTCCCCTGCTTTCTCTGAGACCTAAGTGGCTATAACAAGATGCCATTCTTAATCCTAGTTCTTGCCAGTATGTGCACAGTCCTACGAGCCAGCAGCAGCAGCAGCCCAGGCACTAGAGAAAGTCTGGAGGCAGCACGCAGAGTTGGAGCCGCGTCCCCTCCGAGAAGCCGGCAGGGCCTGGGCTCCAGCCTCCCACAGAGGAACAGGGCGCTTCCCTCAGAGGCCCAACCAGGATAAGAAATAAGGAAGGCTTGGCCTTGAGCCGGGCAGTGGCTCCAGTAGCCGTTCGTTTGTTTATGAACCAGGCACAAACTACTAGAACTGACTGAACAAAATGGACAAGGGAGCCCAGCAGACCGAAGGAGAGGAGACGGATCCCACACTTGCCAACAAAAGCTGTGGCCACCGGGGCCACGGCAACTCCCTCTGTAGGTGGAGCGCAGGGTAGCATCAGTCCGTTGCCCCTCACCCACGCAATTAACCAGGGCCCTGAAGGGGACCCTCTACCCCTAAGCCCTGTTCCCTGCGTGCAGACCGCCGGGAAGGTTGGCCATGCCCTCCTCATTCGGGCACCTGAGGGCAATCTGCTAGGTCCAGCTGCCCAGCTTTGCCCCACTCTCACCCCAGACAGGGCACGGTGTCCAGGCTTCTGGGTGTTTTGCAAACAAATCCACCACTGGAGAAAACTTCCAGGGAATCCAAACCCACTACTGTTTCCACCTGAACTAGTCCCTACATTTAAGCGCCACCCACTGGCACTCAGGTCACTTGCAAGACTCATGGCTGAGCACCGAGTTTGGGAACCAGAAGAGCAACTCACCACCACTGTCACTGCCGTTTCCTGTGCCAGCCCAGTGCCCAGGAGCTCAGCAGCCTGTTCACCCACATGGCACACTTCTACTACAACTGGCATCTGAGAAAGCCACTCAGGTGAACGAGACTCCAGTTGGGAAGCACCAGCACAGGTGGCAGCACGTGCTGTCCCAGGTAACAAGGGTTTTTATTCCTGGACATTGTGATGTGCAAAACAGTCCTTTACTTCCCCAAGGCTATTCCATGGAAAAGGTACTATCTTCAGTTGAGAATGACAGGTGTGGAAAACTATGTGAGAGTTGGGAACAAGGGAGACAAATGGATGGCTTTATTTGGGTGGAGACAGCATAAGCATTACCGAGAACGGCTCACTGTGGCTGCGTTTCAGGCAGGCATGCTCTTTAGGTGACTGCACATTGATTTAGGTAAAGGAAGGCAGCAACCTACACCAGGATAGTCACGTTGAAAGGCAAAAACAGATCCGACACGCTAAAAGGAGGTAAAGTTATTAAGATACGGAGCCTGATGTTATTAATATGAACTGGAAGACTAGAGAGTTAAGAGTGACCCCAACTTTGTCACTTGAGCAACTAAAAAGAATCAAGGGCCGTTAACTAATTTAGAAAACTAAATTCGGATGGGGACAGATCCCAGCAGAGTGGGAGGTATCCTTAACAGCAAAAACAGCCTTGTGGAAACGAGAACGTGTTCTACCAACTGTTTCGAATACACAGAAAGAATTTGTTCTGGATTGATGTGACCTATCTTTCACTGAAAGTAGCACCATTTTCCCAAATTGCTAGTCCTATTATGTTTTGTTGAGTTATTCTACAATAATTTGATGTTAATACCCTATAACAACGCATTAGGTAATGTAAGTTAGAGTTAAAATATTTTATTTTGAAACACATTACAAAGTAATTATTTACTCAATATACAATGTTTTGATACACACACATATGCACTTGTATGTATATATGAGCACCAGAGTTTAGCTTTGTTTATACATATATAAACAACAACAATTCCAACCATTTGGACCCCTGGGACTGGTTTCATGGAAGACAGGTTTTCCAACGTGGGGGTGGGCAGATGGACCGGGAGGCAGAGCTCTGCTTGGAGACTAGCTGTAAATACCTGATGCTTTGCTCACCACACACCGCTTCTCTGCTGCTATGTTCAGTTCCTCACAGGCCACAGCCGGGAAGTTTTTAGGCACTAGGACTGGTTTCATGGAAGACAGGTTTTCTGTGGACTGCAGGTTGGTGACGGTGGTAATGGGATGGGACAGGTGGTGGAGCTCAGGTGGTGATGCTGGCCTGCCCTAACAGACTGGTTGGGGACTACAGGACTATACAACAGACAATTATTTCCACTATAAATAATATTGTGCTGAAGCTCACAACAAGTACCCATTGGAAACTAAACAGTATTTTACAAATACTATGAAATTCAGGTGAGCCTATGTTCTTGTTTCAGAAAAATGCATTTCCAAAGACATTTACTATTTCATATTTATTAGCTGCTACACTAAGGTCAATGTTATCTATTGACAAAAAAAGCTTATATTTGAAAATTAACACAAAATCAAAGCAATATGTGACTCTTATTTTACACGAATTATCTTATTGGCAATTAAGAAATTTCAGCTATCGGGCGGCGCCTGTGGCTCAGCGAGTAGGCGCCGGCCCCATATACCGAGGGTGGCGGGTTCAAACCCGGCCCCGGCCAAACTGCATCAAAAAATAGCTGGGCGTTGTGGCGGGCGCCTATAGTCCCAGCTACTCGGGAGGCTGAGGCAAGAGAATCACCTAAGCCCAAGAGCTGCAGATTACTGTGAGCTGTGACTGCACAGCACTCCACTGAGGGTGATAAAGTGAGACTCTGTCTCTACAAAAAAAAAAAAGAAAGAAATTTCAGCTATCTGTGTATCAATGATTTAATAAAAAAATAAAAAAAAGAAATTTCAGCCTAATGTAAAATTACACTATAAAAATTATTTGGGATTTTAAATATTCTGAAGAGCAAACATTGCCAAAGGTATGTGTATGTATTTTATATATGTGTATATGTGTATATACGTATATATCTACACACACATACACACATACATATACATATAACATGTTATGTCAGGAATATTTGAGTTCTGCATATTGTGATTGAAAGTGAATAAATCAATATGTTCATATTTTACATTACATTTTACCTTATTTTTTTATATTGTCAAGCCTATTTGTCAAGGCATAGCCATAATTATGTGGCTCCCCCAAATAGAAAAATGTGCAAATCTATAGAAAACAATTATTTCATAAAAGTAATTCAGTCTTCAAGAAGTTGTAATAAGCAAACATATTTAATATAACTTTAATAAGCATTTAAGATGCTTATTATTACCATGGTAAGGTAGAATGTGTGATGGAATTTAGTCTCAATTTATATGGAAGAAATCTTAGCTTTGTCACTTTTTAGCTGCTTAGCTTAAGGAAGTTTCTTAAGTTCTGTAATTCTCAGGTGCTTTGAATATAATATAATTTTATTAGAGACACAACATAAAGTACTAACAAAGTAGGTCCTAACAAAGGTGAAGCTCGAGGTGTGTAGATTAAGTGTGACTCGAGGTGTGTAGACTAAGTGTGACTAGAGGTGTGTAGACTAAGTGTGACTAAGTCTAGCTGTTGGGCTTCAATTTCTAATCTCTTACAAACTGATTGAATTTAGGCATATTATTCCACCCTTCTGTGTGGTATCTTTATCTTTGAGATATGGGGATAATATTGCTACCTAATTTATAGTATATTGTTTATAATTACATATTTGTATATAATTGTATAGAAATTATTGTGTAAATTGAAATAATTCATGTTCCATGCTTAAGATTAAATCATGTTATGTAAAAAACATTGAGTATATGTGAGTTCACATTTTTATCATATTGCTAGGAATAGGCAGAAGTCTCATAATTAAGAAGGCACTATTTACTTACTGGATCTGTAGTATTAGGAAAATTTAACCCATGACACAAAAGTCAATGTTTGTGTATATATATTTGTATCAATTCATTATATATTAGGCCACATATAGTAATTTCATAGTATCATAGTTTTAAAAGAACCTTTATTTTAATTTTTTAAGCCTCAGTTAAAAGTAAAATCATTAGGTTGAGATTATGTTGGTTATAAAAATCAAGAGTATGATAACCAATGGGAAAAATTGGGAAGTTTCATCTCTGATACTCTAGAAAGAATTAATTTTTATATGAAGGTATTATACATGATGCCACTGGTGATCATGAAAGAGGACCAGCAGCAGAGAGAATTCCAGAAAATTTCCTTATTTGTGAGAAGTTAGGAAATAAATAAATAAATAAATAAATATATATATATATATATATATATATATATAAAGGTCAATAATAGATGCCATGTATGAAGGTGAAGGACTAAAACACAGGGGCAATAATTAATGTCTTATTTTTATTTTTATATTTTATGGTGAGAATTTTGAGAAGTGAATTTTTTTTTTTATTTTTTGGAAGTATAATTTTTTTTATGTGGAGTATAAGAACATTCAATTTATCCCAGGTCCTAGGAAGTTTCAATTTTAGGATTCTTATGGATGGTCAAAGAAAGGACCCACTAAAATATAAATGCAACAAAATTTTACCAATTATAAGAATGATCCAAATTAAAGTACATAGTCAGAAAGGTAATTTTATTTCTTTCATATATAACACATAAAAATCTATATTCTAAGAGCTAAATGTTACACATTTGAAATTCATTGGCTCTGTTGGGATAAATAGATAACCACTAATATTGAGTTCTGTTGCATATAGGTTAGGCTAAAACCCTCACACTAATAACTTCTCTCTCAGACACTAAACAGGATATTTTTCTGTGTATATTGCTATCTTAGTAATTATTATATGAACAACACAAAGGAATATTTTGCAGTTTAGATCAAGTTATCATGAATTCTGAATAGTAGGAATCTAACAAAAGTAGTCAAGTCTTATTTGACATCTCTGGATGAAGGGCTCAACTAGAACTTGAACTTGACCTTAGAAAAACAATGTAACCTAATCATGTGTACCTTCATATTAATTTGAAATAAAAAAGAAGGCTTCTTTGAAAGATTCTATGTATATCTTGGAAATCCAAACTGACAGTAGCACTCCATATGCCATATACATGTTAATTTATTTATTTATAAATGCATTAAATATAACAAAAACAACATGTCACTATGATAGCCTAGTCTCACATATTTTGAAGAACAGCCGCCTTACTTTCCTTCACCTTTCAATATGCTGTTATCAACCTTTTTTACATAGAGTTTAAACTGAAACTCGCAGTATGTCAACAAACTTGACCAGAGATTTACAAATGATAATACTCTGGGTGATTTTCTTAAACTGATAATCTGTCATGTTGAATTCAGACTTGCTGAATCTTACAAAGCATATCTAAAAATTAAGTCAGAGCTGATGGTGTGGGTATTAGTAAAACTCATGGGTATCAATATACATATCATGGTATTTTCAGAGAGCTTGATATTATTTCAGCAACAAAGAAGGCAACATTTGAAAATAAGATTAGGATTTGAGTAAAAGCTTCAAAATATGTGAAACAGCTTACACACAAAAACTTGTATTACAGATCACCTGCATTTCTATTTACACAGAATAATAAAATTATTCTCTCTAGGTCTCCATGAGGATATACTTTTCTATCAGAATAAATTCTCTCTAGGCCTCCATGAGGATATACTTTTCTATCAGAATAAATTTCATTATTCAGTATGCCATGATGTTTTTAAAATATTTGGGTGATGTAAATTGCTCTTGTACGCTGTAGGAGATGTGCTTTTATTTATACTACTGACTTCACAGAGGCTTTATTTGTACTATCAACCTTTATACTTACAGTGGATTTACAGAATTAATCATGTGCCGGCATGAACTCAGGAACTTTCAGTCATTTATTTCCGAAATACATGGTCAGTGGTCGCCTCCATGGCGGGTCTTCACAGCAGATCATACAATTGCATTAATATATAGACTGTTTCAATATCATGTTACCAATTTGGAACACTGTCATCAGAGAAGCTCTGCAAAGATTACCATTTTCTCAAAAACATTCTTTTCTAAGTATTCTTTCTTAGATAATTTGGGCAAAGCAAGGTCACGTGGTGGGAAAATAACATTATTTTAAAAAAAATCCCCCTTAGGAAAACATTAGTAGGAAATGAATTAGTGTTTCCTAGTTTTTGGTTTCAGACTCTCCATTTTAACGTTGCTTGCATGCTACTGGCTATTTGCAGTGGATTTAATATTCTATCATATTATATTTCATGTGTTCTCCCTATGAGCCCTATGTCTTGCTTTTCATTTACCACATCAGGCTGTTAGTTGGCTTCATGTAAGAACTTGACATTATTCTGTTGTTCCGTTTCAGCTGATAAAATACTTTGGATCAATAGAGAGCCCAGAAAATATTACACTATAATAGCAATGTGTTTAATGGGACATTCTCATCATTACCAAAACTTTCATTTTAAGTACTGGAAACTATAGAAGGTGTCAGCCCTCTCTCACCTTTCAGTATCTCCAGTGTGCTTCTGCCTGACTATTACGTACAAGCTGAGTATGAGCACTTAGTTCATCCTTGAGGAAACACATTGAGTTTAAAGTTATTTAATGCGATCATATAAATTTCTATATTTCTATATAGGTATTGCCAGTTGCCACATGAAGTGTATAAAATAATGGGGACAAGCTAACAGCTTGATTTACTACCTCCTCCAGACATATCTGTGTTTCTTGCAGGGAAACTAAGTTTAAAAAAATTAGAAAAGAGAAATCAGATCTTCTTAGCAAAGTATCTCAAGAATGGAAGAAAAAGTATCCAATGTACTCAGCCCTAATATGAAGCTAATTTATAGCTTTCATGTGAAGGCTAAAACCCAACTGTAGCACAAGAATACAGGGAAAGGGGAAAGGGGGGGAGGGGAGAGGATGGGTAGAGGGAGGGCAATTAGTGGGAACACACCTACGGTGCATCTTAGCAGGGTACTGCTGAAACTTATTAAATGTATAGTATCAATGTCTTTATATAGTGATCAAGAAAATGCCATGAAGGCTATCTGTAACAGTATGATAAAAATATTTCTGAATGTATATGAAGCACATTGTGCCCTATGATTGCACCAATGTATACAATTATGATTCAATAAAATTATAAAAAAAAAAAAAAGAAAAGAGGCTTAGATGGGTCATTTCTTAAACTGATAGAGGCCATTTATTGCAAACCCACAGCCAATATCATATTGAATGGAGCAAAATTAAAAATGTTTCCACTCAGATCAGGAACTAGGCAAAGATGCCCACTGTCTCTGCTGCTATTCAACACAGTAATGGAAGTCCTAGCCATTATGATAGGGCAAGAGAAGGTGAGCAAGCATATCCAAATAGGATTAGAGGAGATCAAATTCTCACTCTTCACCGATAATATAATCCTATACCTGGAAAATCCCAGGGACTTAGCTACAACATAAGAATTCACCATGCTTCCAGGGTCAGTGATGACCTTGGACTTCCTGGTGCCGATACTCACATTGCTCAATTTCTACATGACTCATATTTGGCCTCATGTTCCCTTGGTCTTGATGACAAAATTTTGTCTGTAGGTTTGACATCTTGAGTAGAAAACAATAAAACAAATGCAAACTAGCTTATGACAAAAGAGAAAAGTATTAAAATTACAAAGAACTGGGACAGTACAGTGGCTCATGCCATATAATCCTAACACTCAGGGAACCCAAGGCAGGTGTATTGCTTGAGATCAGGAGTTCAAGACCAATGCAAGCAGGAGTGAGACCCCATCTCTACTGAAAATAGAAAAACTAGCTGGGTACCATGGTGGGTGCCTTTATTCTCAGCTACTTGGGAAGCTGAGGTAAGAGGATCACTTGAGCCCAGGGAGTTTGGGGCTGCTGTGAGCTATATAGTCAGGCCTTAGATATCACTGGATTCAGGGAATGGAACCCCTTGGGAAACCCAGGTAAAACTGTCTTTGACTCTGCTTCTCCCCATATGTCTACTTCATTCTTCATTGTGGGGACCAGTTCTCTCCTCCTGACTGATTGTTGGGATATGGCCAACAAAAATGTACCTGTTATGCAGCCATTCCTAGAGAATTCATTTCCATTCTTATTTCCTAACCTCCTACCTCACCTCTTTCTTTTCTAATTTTCTCCAAATTCTTGGGTAAGGGTGTTTGATTAACTCATCTTGGGCAGGGGCCTACCCTTGGTTTAATCAACTGTGGCCAGAGGGATAGAGTCACGTTCTACAAACATGGCAGTAGACTTTTATTTCTTTGGATGAGAGAAAGGGGATCCAGGTGAGAAAATGTATCATGCAGCTGTTCTCAAAGGTGACATGGTACCAGAATAAGATAAGGATGGAAGGATTTTTGTATTATGAATATGTTCCAACACACACAAAAATCGAGACATTAATATAATGAACCCCATATACAATCACCTAGATTCAGACATAACACTTCAATATGTGTCTCCAAAAGCTGTGGATATTTGCTCACATAAGCACTATGCTATTATTACACCTAAAAACATCAACAATAATTCCTTGGTACTTTCTAATATCTAATCAACACTTAAATTTCCCTATTGGCAGAATATCTTTTATATTTTCTTTTGTTAAATCAGGATCCAAACAAAATCTTCATGTTTTATGTTTCATAAACATCTTTTAACCTAGAGAAGTTCCCATCTAACTATCTGACTCAGTTTTTATGACATATGAAGAAACCATGTCACTTGTTCTACTGAATGAACCACACACTTGATTTTTCTGTCTGCTTCCCCATGAAGTCTTCTAACTTGTTGGTCTGTTTCCATAAACAGACCAAGTCATAAGGCTTGATTAATTTCAGTTCAACTTAATTTCAGAAGGAGGCTATGTCTTTCTTCTTGCATCAAATTAGTAGGTGTTAAATGTCTGACTACACCACTTCTAGAGATAATAAGTCTGATCAAGTGGTGACAGCTTGATCCTTCTCTTTAAAGGACATTATTAAATTTTGCTTAGGCTCAGCACCCTAGCACAGTGGTTACAGCGCCAGCCACCTACACCGAGGCTGGTAGGTTTGAGCCCAGCCTGGGTCATTAAATAATGACAACTGCAACAAGAAAATAGCCAGGCATTGTGGCAGGTGCCTATGGTCCCAGCTACTTGGGAGGCTGAAGCAAGAGAATCACTTAAGCCCAAGGGTTTGAGGTTGCTGTGAGTACTCTACTGAGGGAGACAAAGTGAGACTCGATTTCAAAAAAAAAAAAGTTTGCTTAAAGTTTTCACCAATTGAAAGTCTACCCAAGCCATCTATTTAATTATGTATTACACTCTGTGATTTTCATCTTTTATTATTATTTTTAAAAACACTGCTTCTTGAAGCAGGGAATTGAATAATGAATTGTCCAAGACCACATAAGAGAAACTGGAATTGGGAAGTTTCTCTCTCTGATAAGTTCCTTGACGAGTGTAACTCCATTATACCAAACAGCAGAGCAATTGGACTTCCATAGAAGATGTGTTACAAGATTCCATGGAAGATATGCCCCAATTTGGGTAAATAGCTGGTCAACCAAGCTGCAAGATGAAATTTAAAGAAGTTAAAAGGCTCGGCGCCTGTGGCTCAATGGGCTAAGGCACCAGCCATGTACATCTGAGCTGGCGGGTTCGAATCCAGCCTGGGCCCGCCAAACAACAATGACGGCTACAACCAAAAAATGGCTGGGTGTTGTGGTGGGCGCCTGTAGTCCCAGCTACTTGGGGGGCAGAGGCAAGAGACTCGCTTGAGCCCAGGAATTGGAGGTTGCTGTGAGCTGTGACGCTATAGCACTCTATCCAGGGTGACAGCTTGAGGCTCTGTCTCAAAAAAAAAAAAAAAGAAGAAGAAGAAGAAGTTAAGAGAAGATGAATCGCAAGTACCTAGTCCTATTTTTATAGATATGTACTTGAAATATAGAGTGGTTTCCCACAGATATTTGAATGAGGTAGAAAAAGAAATTCACATGTAGTTTATAATAGTTGACATAATGTGATGGTAATGGTGCAACTTAAGTAAGCATGGACTCATTTAAAACATTGGGTTATAGGTATGCCCACATGGCTTATTCTATCTGAAATTAAGTGTGAACTAATTATTTAATAATATGTAGGTTAGTATGGTTTTTCAAAAAGTTCTTGGAAATTGACCCTCCGATAAAAGAAGCCACATAATTATCTCTCTTTCCCAAGATTATCAGCTGATCAAGCTGAGAAAGAGAGAAAACGAAAAGGATTTTCTCCTGGAAGGCAGCTAAGTGTTTCCAGCTAAGTAGACTTTTTTCCTGGTCTTTCCTCATCAGGACACATCACTGCTGTCTCCCAGGACAGAAACCTTAAAGGTCTTGAAGGTCTCCAAACCCACTCATAATATCCTCTTTTCTACCTGGAGAAGCACCCCTGCACTCAATGGTACACCCAAACAACTCTCTCACCTGCACCAGCCCCTTCTCCAAAAGGCACAAGACTCAAGAGTGTTTAAAATGACCTTTGTTCTCTAGTGGCTAGGAGGAGCCTTCGCTGTACAACGAGCTGTCTCCTACATTGGTGTCCATTGCTTTCTATTCCCATTGATGCCTCCCATTTTTTAAATGTCATTTGATCCATGAAAAGTGACCCTTTCAATTTTCCCATTGTATCTAGACTTACCAATTCTTTCAGCATACCCATTGTGAGCTAAGCATAGCCCAATCGAAGCAGCTCCAGCAGAAAATGGGTATCCATTACAGTAAAAGCAGTGGTGTATTTCCTGCAAAGGATACCAGTACCCAGAGAGGAGAAAACTGGTGATGTCCAGAGATACTCAGGAGTGCAACACAGTTCCAGGGAGCTCGACTTTAGGATTGCAGCCTTAGCCATGAGTATCACTGATTCCACTACACACTCATATGCTTTCGCCCACTTCTGCGAGTCACACTTTGGCCATTTCTTGGTGATTTTGTCACCCCACCCTTCTCATTTCCTGAATCTTGCGAAACTTACTGAGTCTTACAGACCAAACACATCTGACTGACCTCTGCCTGCAGCTGGAAGAAGACATTTCCACAGGATGCACGGCTGACTCCACTTCCCTCCTCAGAGCCCTTTCTTGGCTTGGAGCTGGATTTCAGGCCAACAGGGCAGCCTGGGATACTAGAGGGCTCTCCATGGATCTGCCTTATTACCACGGTCCTCTGACCAAGCGAGATTGTGAGATCATGCTGCTCAAGGAAGGGGTAGATGGCAGCTTTCTGATAAGAGACAGCGAGTCTATACCAGGAGTCCTGTGCCTCTGTGTCTTGTGAGTATCCTCATCTTCCTCACCTGTGAGACTTTGTGTCACATGGCGCAATGGCAGCCACACATTAAAGCAATTAACATTCCGCAGTATCTCACTCAGACTTCGTAACCGCAGTGTTGGAGTGAGAAACAGTAGACGCTGTCAGGAGAGGATGGAAGGAATGTGTCTGTCCCTGCTCCTCCATCCGCCCTGCTCTCCTGGGATAAAGGCCACACCAAGTGGATTCGGTGGCAGCGGGAAGGGGTAGGGGAGTGTAGGGAGGGGCTGCAGGGAGCGTGGAGGTGAGGGGGGATGGAGGGGAGGTAAGCATGTCAGAGAGATCTTCTCCTGCAGAGGTCTGCTGGTTTAGTAGGGGAAAGACTAGGGGTTATTTTTGAGATTCCAGTTTGAAAGACTATTCTGCTGTATCCACTTGCAAATACTTAAGGCACTAATACTATTTCACATTTTGTTAGATGGCTTCAACATCATTTCCTTTCATCTTTCTTGTAGTCTACTGAGGCAAGCAGAAGCAGCCACCATTTAAAGAGACAGGGATTTCTCAGATGACTTGAGTTAAAACTTAGTGAATCTGAGCTAAATATGAATGAAATTCTAGGCCACAGTATCGGAGAAACCCCAACAAAGGAATTTGTTTGTTGCCCAGGTCAGAAAGCAATCCTGAACAGAAATCATGGGAAACTGCCTGTCTTTGCATATTTTCTTCTTTGCAAAGACCGCTGAACCTTTTCTACAGTGATTAAAATCAAATGTCTCTTGTTAAAGAAAAAATTGGTCAGTGACACTTGTTGGTTAAAAGGCTTTATTGAGGACCATCGTCACAGGCACAACAACCACTGCAGTGGGTTTTGCAGTGCAGAAGTGAGATTTGGCTCAATTTCAAATATAGCCGGGGGTAGGGGGTGGGGTGCGGGATGGTAGTGGTGAAATTTACAGCCAAGAAGCAGGGCAGGGGTCAGTGGATAGAAAATGACTAAGAAGAAACATTTGGGTAAGGGAGGTTCTGGCTAAATTGATCTAATAGGATTCTAGCTGAAGACATGCCAGTGTGATCAGACCCTGGGGGACGATGGAAACTGAAGAGTGAGGGCTTCATGTCAAACTGACTTAGGTTCTTTGCAAAAATTGGATTTTACAAGGAAGTACATAAATAGACCTACAGGAAGCTTCAGAACATTGACTAGAGGCAAAAATGATTGTCATTACTAACAGAAAAAGTAGGCATGTATTTCTTTCTCTAAATGGTACTGGGCAAACAGGCTATCTTTCCTACACCTATATCCATAGCACCATTTAAGGAAAGAAATCTATCTCTATATATTCTAATAGTAATGACAATCACGGTTGTTTTCATAGCTCCCCAATTCAAGAAGCACAGAAGCTCATTCACAGAGCAGCAAAAATTCCTTGCTTGACCAAACTTTAGTCGGCCTTCTGAACCTCCCCATAGGCCCAGATTTTGTTTATAAAATCTGGTTTAGGAAAGTACCCTGCCAAGTCAGAATGTAATCTTTGACCTATTTATATAAACTAATAATTTTCCTAACATGAAACCATCTTTTATTTCTGGGATTGGATCACACTTAAACGTAGTGTTATTTTCTTCTTACTGTACAACTGCCTTGTTATTTGTTAGGAGTTTATTTAAAATCTATGTGTATGTATCTTATTTGAAAATAAAAGGAATTAGCAATGGCTAAAAAATTTATAAAAATATTCTCAATGTCACTCATAATGTTTTAATATATAGGGTGACAATTAAATTACACGGTAACTTTATGGCCACCCCATATTTTTTTAGCCGTTGTTCGTAGTTCTTTTTTTTTTGAGATGGAGTCTCAAGTCGTCCCCCTGGGTAGAGTGCCATGGCCTCGCAGCTCACAGCAATCTCAAACCCTTGGTTGGGCTTAAGCTATTCTCTTCCTGCCTCTCCCACCCCTCCCACCCCCCAGGCCAGTAGCTGGGACTACAGGCACCTGCCACAACAACAATTTTTTGGTTGTAGTTGTCACTGTTGTTTGGCAGACCCATGCTGGATTAGAACCCTCCGGTGTGTGGCGGGCGTCCTAGCTGCTGAGCTACAGGCACCGAGCCAGTAGTTCTTCTTTTGAGAATTGCATATTCACATCTTTTTATTCACTTTCAGCTTTTGCTATCTTTTTTTTTGAATTTTTTTCCAAACTGTATATATGAAGCTAACGTATTGTTTAGAAAACAAGACATACACAAAAGAAAAAATACATAGACAGACTTTATATCAATTGTAAATAAAAGACTATTGATAAACTGACAGGAGGAGAACATTACTAACATAGAAGGAGCTTTTAAAAATCAATAGAATATAGAGAGAATTACTCAATGGGTAAAGTACAAGAGCAGGAGATTTTCAGAAAAAATATAGAAAAGAAAGATGAAAATCATCTTACCCATAATTAAACAAATACAGATCAAAAGAATGATGAGATACCATTTTGTCTATTAAATGGGCCAGAAATAAAACTATGAAAATACCCAAGGTAATTAGGGTACTGGAAGCAGATCCACACACACGCTTCTTTGGCTAGAAATGTGCCCAGAACACAAAATGCCTGCATATAACTCTTGGCCCAAAATTTTACTAACAAAAATTTATCTTAGGTATGACTGCACAAACACATGAAAATTGGAAATACAGGTGGTCCCCAGGTGAGAGATGACCCAACTTACAGCGTTCAACCCTTACAAACAGGCTCTCCAGGCTCCCCATGAGGATAATTTATAATTAAATAATTAAATTGATAGCTTGGAAGCTAATTTCTCCCACAAATGTAAACCAACCTGCATGAAGTAGGAAGTTTGTTGGCGCAGCATCCTTGTGCTAACGGGTTTCTTACGCACATCATTGCTTCAGTCTTATTTTTTTCATTTGATTTTGTGAGTTTGTGTTTACCCTAATGACCAGGCCTCCAAGGTAAAAGTTCACTGCAAGTCTGAGGAAGCCTGCAGCGAAGAGAAAGGTGATTACAATGGAAATGAAAGTAGAAATAAGAATTCGGAGAAAGGCCAGAGGCCATCACTCATAAGGCTTCACTGTCTTGACCATAGGAAAAAAATTTCAAAGGATAAAGTGAGATTATGGTGGAGCGTGTGAAAGGTGATGCTTCAATGCAAGCATCGATGAATGTAGCATGTGTGTTAATCAATGAAATGGAAAGGTTCTTGATTTGGTTATATCAAACTAAACATAACAGCTATTATTAGCCTAGCATTGAAGCAACATTAGGTGAGTATTAATCTTTAATATTCTTTTTTGAAATTTTTCCTGTCTCCTATCTGAACTTTTTTGCATGACTATGTTTTTATGTTCTGTTTGTTTGAATTTGAAGAGCACAATAGTTTCTATAATTTACTATTACAGCACAAGAATAGCTGATTCTTATTACAGTATTACACTGTATTATTATTACCACTTATGAGCTGTTATAGAGATCTGAGTTCCATACAAACATGGCATAATGACATTCTCAGGAACACATCTTGTTCATAACCTGGGAACTGCCTGTCTCCTCAAAAGGGCATTTGTACCATTAGTGGAATGCTATTTACAAGATACAGGAGTCCTCAAACTACGGCCCACAGGCCACATACACTGGTGTGAATTGTATTTGTTCCCATTTTGTTTTTTACTTCAAAATAAGATATGTGCAGTGTGTACAGGAATTTGTTAATAGTTTTATTCTTAAAACTATAGTCCAGCCCTCCAAAGGTCTGAGGGACAGTGAATTGGCCCCCCGTTTAAAAAGTTTGAGGACGCCTGCAAATCTCTAAGATCTGTTGTTGAAAAAGGCAAGGTGGAAAGTATAAGACCATTAGTGTAAACAAGTTATGTCTATATCCTTGTATATTCACATAAAAATTTCTAGAAGATACATAAGAAACTTATAACAGTGGTTTACAACAACAGAATTTAGGACTGAGTTGGGAGAAAGGTTGTTTTTTTTTATTTGGTAGTTTCATTGCACTATTCACAAGTTTTACATGTACATGCATTATTTTTGTAATTAAAAAATATTTATAAAAAACACTGTGCTCAGGCCTAGGGAGATTCTAATTTTTTTTTAATTTTCTTTTTATTTATTTATTTCGTTTATTATTATTATTGTTGTTTTTATTGAGACAGAGTCTCGCTTTGTGGCCCTTGGTAGAGTGCTGTGGCATCATAGCTCACAGCAAACTCCAACTCTTGGGCTCAAGCAATTCTCTTGCTTCAGCGCCCCCAGTAGCTGGGACTATAGGTGCCCATGACAATGCCCAGCATTTTTTTGCAGAGATGGGGTCTCACTCTGGCTCAGGTTGGTCTCGAACTCCTGAGCTCAGGATAATCCACCTGCCTTAGCCTACCAGAGCACTAGGATTACAGGCGTGAGCAACCATGCCCAGCCCTAAAGAGATTCTAGTCGGAAACTTGACAATTTTTTTCATGGAGGTCCAAAACATATTAAATAAATAAAACAAGTGTAAAATATAAATTCCAGAACAGACATATGGATTCAAGGGCAGAAGAGTTGAGCTGGAAAGCTTTCTTAGAAGAAGCAGTATTTGACCTGGGACTTAAAGTATAGATAATATACTGGAAATAGGGTAGAGGGGAGGGGAGGAGGCAGCCACAGAGGTCTAGATATTTTAAAGCACACATGGTTCTTGAAAAGGTAGTTTTGGAACTAGCTTTTGGAAAAGTAGGTTGGGATAATATCTTGGGGCTTTAAGAGAATGATTCTGTAAATAATGGAGAAACCTGAAAGGTTTCTGAGCAGGGACGTGACAAGGTGAGTGCTGAGTTTTAGGAACTTCAGTCTGGTGTGGAGAACGTGTCACAGTTGGGAGATGATGGCATAGGGACTGC
The DNA here is from genome assembly GCA_963573935.1 of Arctocebus calabarensis. NCBI lineage: Eukaryota > Metazoa > Chordata > Mammalia > Primates > Lorisidae > Arctocebus > Arctocebus calabarensis. The sequence continues at coordinate 77,312 of CAUYON010075565.1, read as the reverse complement.
TGTGCGTCTGGTGGGAGATGGTGAGGAGGACGGGAGGGGCAAGCAGTGGGAAAGGAAAAAGGAAGAATGTGCAAGGGCAGACCTTGACCGAGATCTCACCGTACGTGGTCTATATTGGGATTCTTTTTGGAAATTGATATTTATTCTCAACTGTTGTATGGTGTATCAACCCAGCTTATATATTCATCCAAAAAGCAAAGGCCACTAAGAAATGCTAATAAGTGGTGATAATAAATCAAATGGAAAGGCAATAATGAATGTTCATTATCTCCGTGTGAGCAGGCCTTACCTTCCTCCCTCCCCATGTTGCTGAAAGGCAGACAAAATCTCATGCACCTGCAGGCTTAAAGCTCAGGTCAAATGGTCCCCATGCCCACCCCAACATAGTCCTTGTGGAAATTTATTACCACACAGATAAGTATGGACTGCTCAATTCTAATCGTTCAACAGTTATTTAAAGTCTCCCACAAGCCAGGCATTGTGCTAGATACTCAGTTGATAATGTTCAACACAGCTCAGAGCCTAGTGAGGGAAATGAAGAAGTAAATGGACACATAGTGCTTGTGATAATTGTGATGACTACTATTAAGGCACTATAGGAACAGAGTAAAAAGAGTAATTCATGCATCAGGGAGTAGAGAACCTGGCGCTGGAGCTGAGACTTGGAGGATGAATGGAACCTTCATTCAGTCATTCAACAGACATAGACTGAGCACCTGTGATGTTCCTGGAACAGTCCTAAGCATTGATGAAATGATAATAAATACTACAGGTGAAGTCCCTGCCTTCATGAAGTTACATTCCAGTGAGAGGAGACAATAGGATGAAAACAAAACAAAATCCTACAATAGGGGGCAGAGCAGATTCTTTCCCCTGGGTAAAGACTGCTCTGAGAAGGTTGCGAAAACAAATACATGCTCCAAGATACAACTCTGTGTAAGCAAACTCAAAATTACTATCATAACACAAGTGCTAGCCTGATGATCTATGCCTGTGTAGAAGAAACTACCACACCAGTGTTTTCTATGAGCCAAACGTTGTATTAAAGTAACAGGCATTATCTAATTTTTCCTTTGCAAAGCCCTTTGCAGTACGTGACCATATCAAGTTTGTAAAGCCCACCAAACAACAATGACGGCTGCAACCAAAAAATGGCCGGGCGTTGTGGTGGGCGCCTGTGGTCCCAGCTACTTGGGAGGTGGAGGCAAGAGACTCGCTTGAGCCCAGGAGTTGGAGGTTGCTGTGAGCTGTGATGCCACAGCCCAGGAATTGGAGGTTGCTGTGAGCTGTGATGCCACAGCACTCTATCCAGGGTGACAGCTTGAGGCTCTGTCTCAAAAAAAAAAAAAAAAAAGAAAGAAACTGTAATTTCTTACGCAAGAGCTTACCCAAGGCCAAACTGTTAATATGTTATTATGTTCCCTTTCTTAGCAAGCTCTCCAGCCTCACTGACATATATTCAAGGCGGTCACCTTGGAACCCTGTTTGTCCAAGCAGAGGGCTGAGCAATGGCCGCTGACATGCAGTATTTTCTTCTGCTATACAGTTGCATTAAAATGGCAACATACTAACTCCATGCTTTCACAGATCTAAATGAAGATACTATGGGGAAGGTTAGAAATAAAGGAAGTCACAGAGAGGGTTGGCCTAGTCCCACGTAGCACTGACCAGAAGCTGTGTTGTGACCATGGACAGATCTTTTGACAGAACTTCGTGTAATATTCTGTCTGTGCAGCATGACTCATGAGTGCCAGAAACTTGAAACTCAGCCTGAAACCCGTGAGTCAGAAACTTGAAACTCTCAGCTTCTATAATATGTAGAATCAAATTGAAATAATATTAGGAGGTGCGAAGGATTCAGCTGCAGGTATGAAGGGCCAGCAGGGACTTTGCATAGCCATAGAAAGGCTGCAGGTGAGAAGGATCCAAGCCCTAGCTTACTTAACATCCTCATTGGGGAGAGTAATTGCAATATCTTTCTATTATCCTCAGACTCTTTTTATTTTTTTTTTTAGACAGAGTTTCACTTTGTCACCCTGGGGTTGAGTGCTATGGCGTCATAGCTCATGGCAACCTCCAATTTTTGAGCTCAAGCGATTCTCTTGCCTCAACCTCTCGAGTGGTTGGGACTACAGGTGCCCACCATAACGCCCGGCTATTTTTAGAGACGGGGTCTTGCTCTTGCTCAGGCTGGTCTCGAACTCATGAACTCCAGCAATACACCAGCCTTGGCCTCCCAAAGTGCTAGGGTTACAGGTGTGAGCCACGTCGGCCGGCCCCCTCAGAGTCATTTACAACTCTCAGATTCTCAGATCTTTGAAAACATTGTAAAGTTTAGAAAGAAAAGAAATAATTCAAACTTTTTGGTTTATAAAGCTAATGAAAGTGGTTTTTTAAGAAAAATCAAATATAGAGAAAAATGTAAAGACTTATCAATCTCTTAATGCAAAAATCAGTATCTTTTGTATTTCAGCACACATCTCTCCAGACTGTTCTCTGTTTCCAGTTTTTATTTTCAATTTCAAGGGACCCAGTGTAATTTGGGACAATTACATGTTTGTACTTATTTCTGTGAAAGTTTGCCAAACTCTCTCCTTAGGGTAAAATTCTATAGGTTTTAACATTTTCATACACATCGATAAAATAGTATAACAGAAGGTTATAAAAACATACACTGCAAACAAGCAGTGAGAAGGCCAAATGTCAAAAGTCTTAAAACATTCTTTACTGACTTGAGTTCCCCACTTCAGTTGTGGCATGGAAAAACGCCGAACACACAGCTGACATTATAGGCTGTGGTCAATTTCATTTCCTTCTAATGATCTTTTAAAGTCTGGTTAAAATAAACTAAAACCTCGAAGCTGAACAGTTTCCCCACAATAGTGGCCATAGCATGAGACCATCTGCTGCTCTGTGGACTGTTGGTGCACTGAGCAGGGGTCTGGAGATCCGTGCCCAGCACCTACAATAATGGCCGCTTCGCAGGCTAAACCACATCAGAAAGAGTGAAACAACTCAGAGATCAATGGAAACTTAGAGCCCCTGCATTCTAGCCTGTCCAAACCTCAACTGAGAATTTAATGCCAGAGATTTTAAAATAATTTTTATAAGCCCTGTGCATTTCTTATATCTTAAATGAGGTCAAAGATTGCCCATACTGAGGGTCTACCCCATACACATTTATAGAAAACATACCAGCAGCAAATACAGGGAACGATTTGTTTCTAACACCAAAACATAGCCATGAAAACAGCAAAAGTATATGTGTAAAATGCACTTAAATTTGGTTTAAGTATTAGAATAAAAATAAATCACATTCATCTACCTTTTTGATGCCACAAATCATTTCTCTAGCTTTCTTGAGGTATCATTGATATAAAATAAAAAAGTATACAATTTGGTGGACTTTGACACCTATGAAACTATCACCACAACCAAGATAATGGACATATTCATCGCCTCCAGAATATCCCTTATTACCTCCCTCTTACCCCTCAGATCCCATGCCACCATGATTAGCTTCCTGGCACTGTAGATTAATATGGATTTTCCACAGTTTAACATAGATCAAATCATAAAGCATATAGTCTTTTTATCTGACTTCAGGGAGACAAAAGAATAATTATTTTGAGTTTCATCCATGTACATTCATCAATAGTTTATACCTTTGGATTTCCAAATAGCATTCAATTCAAAGTGATGTCACAATTTGTTTCCATATTCATAGCTATTATTACTTTTTTTTTTTTTTTTGCTATTATTACTAAGGTCGCTATGAGTATTTGTGACTAAGTCTTTGTGTGGGCATATGCTTTCATGTCTCCTGGGTAAATAATTAAAAGTGGAATGGCTGAGTCACATTGTATGTAAGTTTATCCCTTTAAGAAACTGCCAAACTTTTCCAAAGTGATTGTATTATCTTATCATCCCCAGGGTTGTGATACAAGAATTCTGATCACTATACATCCTCACCAATGCTCGGACTGCTCAGTCTTTTAATTTTAACCACTTAATAAGCATGTAGTGGTAATATGTCATGGTTTGAATCTGTGTCACACTAATGAATAATAATCCTGTTGTTAAACCTCCCCAAAAAATGGGTAAAACATAAGAATGGCAAATAAGCTGGGCATTGTGGCTGAATATCTTTTTGTATGCTTATTCATCATTATTTTTTTTTTTTTTTTTTTGAGACGGAGTCTCAAGCTGTCACCCTAGGTAAAGTGCCATGGCATCATATCTCACAGCAACCTCCAACTGGGACTCAAGTACACGTGTGTGCACACGCGCAGTGGAATATTATTCAACCTCCAACTGGGACTTGCCTCAGTTTTTCTTTTCTTTTTCTTTTTTTTTTTTAGTAGAGATGGGGTCTTGCTTTTGCTCAGGTTGGTCTCGAACTTGCGAGCTCAAGTAATCGCCTGCCCCGGGCTCCCAGAGTGATAGGATTCCAGGCCTGAGCCACCACACCCGGCTTATTCGCCATTCTTCTGTTTTACCCTTTTTTATTTTTTTTTTGGAGGTTCAACAACAGATTTTATTTTTTGATTTTTGAAAAGTTTCTGGAAGTCTAATTCAAGTAAAACAAACTGTACATACTCCAAATATAAAATTTCATTATTTTATTTTCTTTAACGGATAAAAAGAATGGCTAAATCAAGCAAGTAACTTATAGTATCTCACAAGTTATTATTTTTGTGTGAGAACACTTAAAATCTCCTCTGAGCATTTTTCAAGAATACAATATCTTGTTATAACTGTAGTCCCCATGTTATATAATAGATCTTTTGTATTTATTTCTCCTGTCCAAATCAAATTGCGTGTCCTCTGACCAGCATCCCCAAACCTTCCCCTGCTTACCGCCTGTACTTTAGTAACCACCATTGTGCTCTCTGGTTCTATAAGATCAACTTTTTTATATTCCACATCTGAGAGATCAGGTCATATTTATCCTTCTGTGTCTGACTTATCTTACCGAACATGATGCCCTTGCAAGTTCATCCATGTTGCTAAAAATCAAAAGATTTCACTTTTTAATCATGACTAAATAATATTCCACTGCGTGTGTGCACACACGTGTGCGTACCATTCTCTTTATCCTTTCCTCTGTTAATGGACACTTGGGTTGGTTCCGTATCTTGGCTATTGTGAATAGTGCTGCAGTAAACATGAAGACAGCAGCCCTCTCTTCAACATATTGGATTCATTTCCATTGGATGCACATGTATACCAGAAGTGGGAGTGCTGGATCATATGGGATTTCTATTTTTAATTTTTTTTTTGAGACATAGTCTCACTATGTCGCCCTGGGTAGAGTGCTGTGGCATCACAGCTCACAGCAACCTCAAACTCCTGAGCTCAAGTGATTGTCTTGCCTCTGGCTCCCAAGTAGCTGGGACTACAGGAGCCCACACAATGCCCAGCTATTTTTTTGTTGCAGTTGTTTTTTTGCATTGTTGTTTAACAGGTCCAGGAAGGGCTCCAACCTACCAGCTTCAGTGTATGTGGCCAGCGCCCTAACCACTGAGCTATGGGTGGGAGCCTCTATTTTTAATTTTTTGAAGACCCTCCATACTGTTTTCCATAATAGCCAGACCGATTTACATTCCCACCAACATGCAAGTAGCATTCCTTTTTCTCCACATACTCTCCAACCTTATTTGTTGTCATTTTGCTAATAGCTATTCTGACAGATAAGAAGCAATATCTCGCTGTGGTCTTAATATGCGTTTCACTGATGATTAATGATGTTCAGAATTTTTTTTACTATATCTATTGGCCATTTATATATCTTTGGAGAAGTATCTATTCAAGTCCTTTGTCCACTTTTTAATCTAGTTATTTATTTTCTTGCTATTGAGTTGAATTTCTTATTTATTTTGAATATTAACCTGCAGATGTTTTCTCTATCCTGTGGTTTGTCTCTTCACTTTCTTATTTGTTTCCTTTCCTATGCAGAAGCTGTTTAGTTTGATGCAATCCCAGTTGTCTATGTTTGTTTTCATTGCCTGTGCTTCAGGAGTCATCAAAAATTCACTACTCAAACGAATGTTATGGAGCTATTCAGCTGTGTTTTCTTTTAGTACTTTCACAGTTTGGGGTTTAGTCTTTAATCTATTTTTGAGTTTACTTTTGCGTGTGGTGTAAGATAAAGATTTCATTTCCTTCTTCTGACTCTGATATCCTGGTTGTTTTTTTTTTTTAATACAATCTATTGAAGAGACTGTGCTTTCCCCAATAAGTGTTCTTGGCATCTTTCTCAAAAGTATATTGACAGTAAATGAATGGGCATATATTTTCTTCAATAAAGTATCTATTCAAATATTTTGTGCATTTTTAAATTAGGTTGTTTAATTTAGTATTATTCAGTTGTGACAAATAATTCTTTATATATTTTGGATGGAAGTCTCTGATGAGATAATTGATTTCCAAATATCTTCTCATAATTGGTGGCTTGTCTTTTCCTCCTTTTAACAGTAAATTTTAAGGAATAGAGATTCTTAACTTTAACGAAGCCCAATTTATGAATATTTTATTCTATGGATTGTGCTTTTGGACTGGTATTTAATAAATAATCTGCCACCTTTGGGATTGATTGAATTTTTTTATATTTCTAAATTATCTCTTTTGAGGGCTAGCTAGCTATAACTCTTTGTTTTTTTGGTTTTTTTTTTGTAGAGACAGAGTCTCACTTTATCGTCCTCAGTAGAGTGCCGTGGCATCACACAGCTCACAGCAACCTCCAACTCCTGGGCTTAGGCGATTCTCTTGCTTCAGCCTCCCGAGTAGCTGGGACTACAGGTTCCCACCCCAATGCGTGGCTGTCTTTCTGTTTTGCAGTTCTGCCAAGGCTGGGTTTGAACCTGCCACCTTTAGTATATGGGGTTGGCACCCCACTCGATGAGCCACGGGTGCCACCAACTCTTTGATTTTTAATAATTAACTATTTATACCTTGTATATGAGTAATATTATACCTCTTCACCTATAGTACAAAAACCTTATTATAATATCCTTTCATTTCTTCCACACTTCATCGAAGCCTTTGTCCTATTGTCATGCATTTTATTTCTCTATATTTGGTTAATCCTACAATACACTGCTATTACTTTCGATTTAAGCAAATTGTCTTTTAAATATTAAATATAATAAGAAATATCTTTCCTTGACATATTTTCCATTTCTGAGGTTCTTCATTCCTTAGCATGTACCAGAGTTTCTCGATCTTGACATAACTAACATTTTGGGACAGATAATTTTTTGTTGAAGGAACTCCACTAGGAACTATTAAATGTTTTGCAGCATTTCTGGCATCTATCTACTAGATGCCACTAGCAATTCCCAGCCCCCAAGTTATAGCAACCAAAAATATCTCTAGACATTGCCAAATGTGCCCTGAGGGTGGTGGTGAAAGTACCCTTGGTTGAGAACCACTGGAATAGACTCATCTTTCCATCTGGCGTCACTTTCTTTCTGCCTAAAGGACTTCTAATAACGTTTCGTATGCTGCATGCCCATTGGCATAATTTTTTCAGCTTTTGTGTATTTAAAAATGTCTTCATTACACTTTCAGATTTAGAAGGATTTTCTCTGAATAGATCTCTCAGGTAACAGTTTTAATATTTCAATAAATATTTTACCAAACTATCTTCTGACTTGCACTGCTTCTGATAAGAAGTTTGTTGTCACTTTTGTATTTCTTCTTCTGTAGAAAAGTATATATTTTTTCCTTTAAGTATTTTTATGATAATCTTTTTATCATTGATTTAGGCTATTTGTTTATGATGAACCTTAGTTTCATTTTCTTTGTGTTTCTTGAAATTAGAGTTCTTTGAGTTTCTTGGCTATATGGATTAATAGTCTACATCACATTTAGAAAATTTTTGTCCATGATTTCTTTAAATGCTTTTCTTCTTACTCAAGAACTCCAATTACAAATAGTGTATATTGGGCCTCAAAAAGTTGTCCCACAGCTCACTGGTTCTCTGTTGGTTTTGTTTATTTTTGTTTTTCAGTCTTTTTCTCTCTGATTTTCATTTTGGATAGTTTCTGTTGCTTTGTCTTCAAGTTCCCTAATTTCTTCTGCAATGTGAAATGCTGCTAATCTCATCCACTATCTTCTTTATCTCAGACAATGTAGTTTTTAATCTCTAGAAATCTCATTTGGGTCTCTCTTTCACGTCTTTTGTGTTTCTACAGGCACACCTTGGAGATATCGTGTGTGCAGTGTCAGGCCACCAAAACAAAGCCAATTTTGCAATAAAGCGAGTCACACAATTTTTCTGTTTCCTAGTACCCATAAAAGTTATGTTTATACTAGACTGTAGTCAAATATGTGTGTAATCATTATGTCTAATAAAACAATCTACATACTTTATTTTTAAAATATTTTATTGCTGAAAAAAGCTAATAATCACCTGAGCCTTTGGTAAGTCATAATCATTTAGCTGGTGGAGGGTCTTGCCTCAATGCTAACGGCTGCTCACTGACTAATCAGGGTGGTGGATGCTTAAGGTGGGGTGGCAGTAGCAATTACCTAAAGCAGTCAGGTTTCCCACATTGATTGACTTATTTTCATGGAAGATTTACCTACAGTAGGTAATGCTGTTTGAGAGCATTTTACCCACAGTGGAATTTTTTTTTTCAAAATTGGAGTCCATCCTCTCCAACCTTGCTGCTGCCTTATCAACTAAGCTTATGTCATATTCACAGTATGCACAGTTTCTTCACCAGGAGTAGATTACATCTCAGAAACCATTTTCTTTGTTCATCTATATGAAACAACTTCTCATTTGTTAAATTTGAAATTGCCCCAATTCAGTCACATCTTCAGGCTCCACTTGAAATGCTAGGTCTCTTGCTGATTCCACCACATGGGCGGTTACTTCATCCGCTGAAGTCACGAATCCTTCAGAGTCATCCATGAGGGTTGGAATCAACTTCTTCCAGCTCCAGTTAATGTCGGCATTTTGATCTCCACTCATGAATCACACAGGTCCTTAATGACATCAAGAATGGCCAATCCTGGGCGGCTCCTGTGGCTCAGCGAGTAGGGCGCCGGCCCCATATACCGAAGGTGGCGGGTTCAAGCCCGGCCTTGGCTGAACTGCAAAACAAAAAAATAGCTGGGCGCTGTGGCGGGCGCCTGTAGTCACAGCTACTCGGGAGGCTGAGGCAAGAGAATCGCTTAAGCCCAAGAGCTGGAGGGTGCTGTGAGCAGTGTGACGCCACGGCACTCTACCCAGGGTGATAAAGTGAGACTCTGTCTCTACAAAAAAAAAAAAAAAAAAAAAGAATGGTCAATCCTTTCCAGAAGGTTTTCAGCTTACTTTGTTGAGATCCTCCAGAGGAATCACTATCTAGCCTTACCAAATATATTTCTTAAATAACAAGAATTGAAAGTTGAAACGACTCCTTGATCTGTGGGCTGCAGGATGGATGTTTTATTAGTAGTCAAAACACAACACTCATCTCCTTAAATATCTCTATCAGAGCTCTTGGGTGACCAGGTACATAGTCAATGAGCACTGATATTTTTAAAGGAGTCTTTTTTCTAAGCAATAGGTCTCAAAAGTAGATTTAAGATATTTAATTAAACTTGCTATAAACAGACACACTGTCATCCAGGCGCTGTAGTTCCATTTATAGAGCACAGGTAAGTTTAGCATAATTCTTATGGGCATTGACTTTAACTTAGAGTCACCAGCTGCTTTGGTCTCTAACAAGAAAGTCAACCTGTCCTTTGACTCTTTGAAGCCAGGTGTCGAGCTCCTCTAGCTTTAGCTACAGAACTCCTAAATGGCATCTTTTTTCCAATAGAAGGCTGTTTTGTCTACACTGAAAATCTGCTGTGTAGCCACCTTCATCAATAATCTGAGCCAGATCTTCCAGATAACTTGCTACAACTTCTCCATCCACACGTGCTGCTTCATGTTGCACTTTCATGTTTTGGAGATGGCTTCTTTTTTTACACCTCATGAAGCATGAGAACTGACTTTCTTGTGCAGATGCCTTACCTCTCACCCTTCACAGAATTGAAAAGCGTGAGGGAAGTAGCTCTGGATTACACTTTGGCTTCAGGGAATGTTGTGGCTGGTTTGATCTTCCACCCATATCACCCAAACTTTCTCCCTATCAGCAATACGTCTTCCTAGCTTTTTAAAAATCATTCGTGTGTGCCTTGGAGTAGCGCTTTTAATGTCCTTCAAGGATTTTTTCTTGGGATTCACAACTTAGGTGACTCAGTGCAAGAGGCCTAAAGGTTGGGCCTGTCTTGGCTTTCAATATGTCTTCCTCACTAAACTTACTCATTTCTAGTAGTTTCTTTAAAGGGGGAAGCATGTGAATGCCCATTTGGTAGATCAGTCTGAACACACACATTTGTCAATTAAGTTCATGGTTGCAGGAATGGTTACAGGGATGATGTCCATGGGGCCTCACAACAATTACAATAATTAACATCAAACATCACTATCATAGCTCACTGGAACAGATGTAATAATAATTAAAAATTATGAAACATTGCAAGAATTACCAAGATGTGACACAGAGGCACAAAGTGAACACATGCTGTTGGAAAAACGATACCAGTAGACTTACTCGATTCAGAAGACCTGAGAATTGTTAAGATAGGAATACACCAAGTAAATGCCACTGGCCTCTCACGCCTCTCCTTTCCCATGAGAATCAGCCTCCAGTTATCCCTCTGCCCCCCTCACATCCTCCCTAACTCATAGGGGAAAAATATCAGGGATATGCATGAGTATGTATGGAGTGTTTAATTTGTTCATATTATTAGATATGAATTTTTAGAATATTCAAGGTTTGTTTCTTAGAGGATCTAAAACTTTTTTCTGAATAGCAAAAATAATAAAACCTCCAAAAAAGAGAATTACTAGACAACGAAACTATAGCCTGTCCCTCAAAATATTGAACTTCAAAGGGTCGATGGGAAAAAAACAATAATACTTAGTGGTGAGAGCTTTGATCTGTTTAGTTGTGTTGTTTTTCTGTTTGGATAAAGGATAAAGGCTGCTTCAGGGCATTTTACAAGCATCTGGGATTTAGAAAGTTAACCCCCCAGATTACTACAGGCTTAAGTAAAAAAATCTGTAGCTTGTTTACAATGAAACGGTATCAGCTCCTATAAAAATCTAAAATGTTCAAAAAAGATCTTCTCAAAGTTGCAGAACAGGATCTGGAATTATTTGAAGATGAATGAGTCAAAGGGGAGTATTTGCAGTTACATTGTACTTAATCTGTACCAGTCCCTAAATCAGCTGTTCTCAACCTGTGGGTCACGCCTAATGAAAATACATCCTGCATATCAGATATTTACATTACGATTCATAACAATAGCAAAATTACCGTTATGAACTAGCGATGGAAATAATTTTATGGTTGCAGGTCACCACAACATAAGGAACTGTAATCAAGGGTCGTGGCATTAGGAAGTTTGAGAATCATTGCCCTAAGTAATGACAATAAAGCTTTTCCAACAGCTGAAAAAATTTGTCTCCAGGGCGGCACCTGTAGCTCATGGAGTAGGGCGCTGGCCCCATATACCAAAGGTGGCGGATTCAAGCCCGGCCTCGGCCAAACTGCAAAACAGAAAAATAGCCAAGCGTTGTGGCAGGCGCCTGTAGTCCCAGCTACTTGGGAGGCTGAGGCAAGAGAATCGCTTAAGCCCAGGAGTTGGAGGTTGCTGTGAGCTGTGTGACGCCACGGTACTCTACCAAGGGCGATAAAGTGAGACTCTGTCCCTACAAAAAAAAAAAAAAAAAATTTTTTGATTCCTTCTCCCTTCTGCTTTTCTTCTCCTTCCCTTCCACTATTTCCTTTTTCTTTGCCTCAGAATTGCACTTTACATTGTTTTCAATGTTTTAGGATTAACTGGAATTTATTAAGTTTTATGGAGTGTTTAATTTGTTAATTTTTAAAAATTGCATTTTGATCAATTTCATCTAATAATACTTCATATTAGAAAATATGTATCGTATGTATTTTTATTAGTATATACCTTTGATTTTTTATATTTATGATTTTTTATATTTAAATGTATTAAATATTTAATTTCACTGATCTTTGCATTTTAATAAATAATAAAATATTGGCATAATTGGTTTTGTTCAAATATGGCCATCTCAAAGAATAGTGGGTTGGGCTCATAGATTGCATATACTTCAACTTTACTAAATTTTGCCAAATTATCCTCCAAGATATTTGTATCTAATTACACTCCCATTAGTAGTATACACATAGACAACTTTCTGTAGTTCCACATCACAGCCAATATTTTGCACTAGTAAACTCTTATGTCTCTGCCATTCTTGTCCAAAATGATATCTAATTGTTGTTTAACTTGTATTCTCCTGATTGACAGGGAGACATCTTTTTACATACCTATTGGCTACCTCATTCGTCTTTTTCTTATTGTACAAGACTGTTTTTATTAAATGTTACTTTTGCAATTATCTTCCCCTAATCTGTAGACTTTTTCATTTTGTTAATGGTGTACTTTGATAAATAGAAGGTTTAGCTTTAATATAATGAATGTACTTATCTTTTCTATGGCTTGTACCTTTTGTGATTCAAGAAATCCTTCTTTAACGCAAAGTTATTACTCGATTCACTTAGTATTTATTTCTCCAAAGTTTAATGTTTTTGCCTTTTGAGAATTGAGTTTTCAGATTGTGAAGCTGGGATCCTCTTTTATATGTTTCCACATGAAATATCACCACTGCCGCTTAATAATTGGTCCATCCCCTCCCCACCAATCTGCTACACCAGCTCTTTCATATATCAAGTTTTCATATACAGAGGTACAAAAAGTATATGCACAATTTAAGAAAGGAAAATACTGTATTAAAATTGTAACACTCAAGTCACACTTGACTTCTGCCATTACAAGAGGTGCTCAAATGTGACTTGTATTCATCTTATGTTATCAATATATATTGATTATTACAATTTTAATATAGTTTTTCCTTTCTTAAACTGTGTATATATATTTTTGGCACCCTCTGTATGCATGAATCTGTTTCTAGGCTATTTTATGCCATTAATATATTCTTCTACCCTGGAACCACTTCCTCACTATTTTAATTACAGCCTTATAGAAAGACTTCAGTCAGGGATATCTTCCCCCGAACACACACATCCCTACCTTATTCTTATTTTTCTTCTCAGAATCGTCCTGGCTCTTCTAAGCCTTTTTGTGCAGGAGAGGGACATGACATCATCTGACTCACATTCTTTAAAAGGACCACCCAGGCTGTTGTGTAAGGAATAATAACGATGATGTCAGAGAAGAAGGAAAGAATTCTTAGAAATCTGTCCTTGAATAGATGAAAGGGGATTGGCGGCCAGTGGAAATAGAAGGGATTAGCTGGGAGAGCCACAGGCAAAGTTCATCTGGCAATAAAGGCAGAGAGTATGAGTACAGATGCCAGTTGGTGTGGCAGAGGGAATCTGGGAATTTGCTACTGTTTGCTTTAATCTCAGTGAAGTCATCAGTTAAGAGTGAGGATGAGAAAGGAAATGTTGAGGATTTAAGAAAAAAAAGAAGAATGTATAGAATCATTGTCAATAGGGAAGTAAATAATTACCTGGAAACATTAACAGTGGTCAAGTTCTGTGGTTGTTAAAGTGAAGCCAGCTGGCGTGGCTGTGAGTTTCCTCTCCAGCCACAGACAGCTGCACAGGGTTGAATTTAATCAGGGTTCTATTGCTGCTAATTGAGTAAATAAAGTAAAAGATGGTAAAAGGAGCCAAAAAGGTAGGGAGCAGTTATAGTGGTGGACAATTTAAGTGGGGTAAAAAAGGAAGTTAAGACATGTGAGCAAAAAACAGAGAAAAGTAGAAGAATCCATGGAGGGAAGTTTCCATGGGGTCCATGGATTGTTGGGATCAGGGAATAAGAGGGAAGGGATCTGCAAAGATGGGAAGCAGGGGAGGGAGATTGGGATACACAGAGTCAAGATTATGAAAGGGTCACAGTTATTGGCAATTACAAGGTCAAAGATGTGCACAAAACTAGCGTCATAGTGCACAGCCCATGCAGCCACACGCTTCTGAGGGCAGGGCCCACACTTGGTCTGATGTTCTATTGTTACCACCTAAAAATTCCTAATAATTTTTTAACAAGGGAGCCTACACTTTTATTTTACCCTGGGACCCGCAAATTATGCAGCCAATATTGGTGATAAATAGGGAGTCAGTGGCTAAGTAGGAGGAGGACAAGATCACTGACGGAGAAGAGTTTGAGGAACTGAGACATCAGGGTGTGGGGTAGTCTATGCATGAACTGAAATCGTCAAAAGTTTAGACAAGAATAGTTTTAGAGATAGTGACAGTGAGCTAGGAGCTAAAACCTGGAGTAATAAGACCAACAATCCAGGGGTCAGGAGATGTCAGCAACAGTGACAGGTAGCAAGGGATATAATCCAATGACATGAAACTCAAAGTTGAGGATTGAAGGCAGGAGGAAGGCAACACTCAAGAGCCCTGAGAGCAAGGAGGGCAATAGCCTCACCTCTAGGCCCCCTGGTGAGAGAGCTGTGGGACTAGCAGGTGGGTGATAAGTACGCCCTGGAAGTCTGGAGGTTCTTATAAAGTTGACAAACAGGCATAAAAGGCATAATGAGATTACTCCAATGAGTTCGAGGCAAAGAGAGTGGAGGTAAGATGTGAGTGCTGGGGGTATGAGGGGCTTCCTTGTCATCGCTGGTGATGGGGCTAGAAGACCTAGGAGAAGCATGGTCTTTTTACAGGTCTTTAGTATAAATGCACACTGCAAAAACTGTTTCTTCTAAAAATTTTACAAATGGCCTTTATAAGACATTAAGCGCAGAAGGCATTACAATGAGTTTTATGTTTACTCAGTAATAATCTAGTCGTGCCTCAGTGTGCTCTAGCTGCTACAACAAAATACCCTAGACTGGGTAATTTACAAATAATAGAAATGCATATCACAGAGTTCTGAATGCTGGTGAGTCCAAGATTAAGGTGCCAGCAGCTTTGCTGTCTGTTTAGGGCTGTCCCTGGTCTCATGATGGCTGCTTGTTGCTACATCCTCCAGAGGGGAGAAATGCTGTGTCGTCCTCACATAGGAGGACAGGATGGAAGGGCAGCCCTCTGAAGCCTCTTTTATAAGGACATTGATGTCATAAAGGAGGGCAGAGTCCTCAGGACTTAATCACTTCCCAAAAGGCCACAAGGTGCCATCTCTTAATAGGGGATTACGTTTCAACATGAATTTTGGAGGGACACAAACATTCAAACCACAGCATTATACACAGTAGATGTTAATCTCACTGTTCTGTAATCTCTTATGGCAGGTACATACAGTTATCGCACATTCAATAAATCAATTTCTTATAGAGCATTATTACAATGTGGCTTATTATTTCACCAAAAATGCTTTGAAAACAAGACCATACTTGAGCAATGTCTGTCTTTCTAGCTTGAAGTATTTGGCTTTTAGGCTAATTAGCACAGAACCTCTATTTGTTTTATTCTTTCATGCACCTGTAGTGAAGATTTTTCTTATGCTGATAACCCCACAAAGTAATTACAAATAAATTGATTTATTTATGAATTTAACATAGGTTGAAAAACTATGTGATCAACTAAATGGAATGCATGGATCTTGCTTGGATCCCACATGAATAAAACTTCTCTGGAGGGCTGAAGCAGGTGGATTGCTTGAGCTCAGGAGTTCAAGACCAGCCTGAGCAAGAATAAGACCTGTCCCTACTAAAATAGAAAAACTAGCTGGGCTTTGTGGTGGGCACTGTAATCTGAGATACTTGGGAGGCTGTGGCATGAAGATCGCTTGAGTCCAAGAGTTTGAGGTTGCTGTGAGCTGTGAAGCCATGGCATTCTACCCAGGTGACAGAGTAAGACTCCATCTTAAAAAACAAACAAACTTATGTGAAAAAACATTTTTGAGATCTTTTTCCAGACTGTAAGATACCTTAATTTGTCACATATGGACAAAGACTCACATTATATAAAATTTTGTATTGCTTGTCAAGTGATTTGGGGACACCAACGGGCTTATTCTGGCCCCAAGAAACCCCACTGAAAACATTGGGATTTGAAGTCACTTCCCAAAGCCTCCAGACAATTAGCAATGAAGTCGCCTGCAATGTAGTGCCTGAATCTTAAAGCGGCAAGTAACTATCTTATTTTATCATTCAGGCAAAAGATTAGTCATTTTATTCTTTGGCATGGGTGTAAGCAGGGTGAGGGGAGGTTAGGATAAATCAGATAGTTTTAACCTCATTCCAATATATTTGATTCTCATTTTTTAATTTTAACATTTCTGTGAAATTAGGACATGTCTAAAACTTGATGAAAATACTTAATGTGTGCATTTTTCTCCTAGAAAGCTTTTGTTAAATTAATGATATATCTCATTTCTGATCTTATCTTCTTGGAGTTGAAGAAATATGGAAATTTATGCTATTTCTTACTTTGAAAATTACTAGATTGGGTCTGTTATCTAAAATATAATTAGACTGTCTCGCTGATGGCTTCTGTTCCAATGAGAAATGAGAGCACAATACATCACTTCCTTGGAAAAAATTCCCAACATTCTCTGGTTCTCTACGTTAGTCACACTATCTCTAATGTGGTCCATGACAGGAATGGCTCAAAGGTATTGTGTACATTGTATCAACTTAGAGTTAAGAGCGAAAACTAGAGAGGAATACCAGGTCTGTGGAAGCTGTCAGTTTCTCGTTATCCTCTTCACAGTGTCTAGAAGTTCATCATCAGAGCGGAGCCTGTGGCTCAGAGGATAGGGCGACGGCCCCCATATACCAAGGGTGGCAGGTTCAAACCCAGCCCCAACCAAACCACAACAACAACAACAAAAAAGTTCATCATCAGAGTAAGGGTCCCCCATTTCAAAAGCCCTGTTTCTTTCAAATTCTCACAGATGAGAGGGCCTGGAAATTAGTGCTATGGTTTGGATGTTCTCGCAAAAGCTCAAGTTGAAATTTAGTTGTCATTATCATGGTATTAACAGGTAAGATCGTCGGCTCGGCGCCTGTGGCTCAACGGGCTAAGGCGCCACCCACGTACACCTGAGCTGGCGGGTTCGAATCCAGCCCGGGCCCACCAAACAATGACGGCTGCAACCAAAAAAAAAAAAAAAAAAATGGCCGGGCATTGTGGCGGGCGCCTGTCGTCCCAGCTACTTGGGAGGCAGAGGCAGGAGACTCGCTTGAGCCCAGGAATTGGAGGTTGCCGTGAGCTATGATGCCACAGCACTCTGTCCAGGGTGACAGCTTGAGACACTGTCGCAAAAAAACAAACAACAAAAAAAAAAACAGGTAAGATCGTTAAGAGCTGATTGGGTCATGAGGGCTCTGCCCTGCTGAATGGATTAGTGCTGTTATCTTGAGAGTGGGTTAGTTACTGAGAAAGTGGGTTCAATGAGGATTGGTCCCCGTCCTTTCTGTTTCTGTCTGGCACATGCTCACTTGCTTGTACCACCGTATAATGATACAGCAAGAAGGCCCTCGCCCAATGCAATCTCTTGATCAGGACTTTGCAGCCTCCGGAACTGTGAGCTGAATACACGTCTATTATTTACCATTTATACAGTTGTGATATTCTGTCATAGCAGCAGAAAATTAACTAAGTTTCTTTGGGGGTTTTAAGATTAATAAAGATACTGCATACAAAAATATAACGATAAATGCTACCTGGATTTGTACGTAAAAGCATTATGACTCATATTGTCATCTTTCTACAGGTTTAAAAATTTTGTCTACACATACCGAATCTTCCAAGAGAAATATGGATATTACAGGATACAGGTAAGAACACGCATGGATGCTTGGAACAACAAAAACAAAAAGGTTGGGGGAGGGAAACCCAAGATCATCTCCTGAACCTGACATGTGATCATGAGAAGGCCTTCTAACAAGGTAAGCCCCCGAGTTTAGAGTCAGATCGGCAGTTAGCCTGGTCTTTCTCTGAGAGAAATAAGAAAGCACTAGAGTTGGGTTCCACTTTTAAATAATCATGGCTGTCATCCAACTCTGGTTCCCCCAGTGAAGCAATGCTCCAGGCAAAAGCATTGTCAAACTGGAAGACTAAGCAAGGACACAGGATGGAAGTTGAAAAAGAAGGGAAGGTGGGGAAGTTGAAAAAGAAGGGAGGAAGGGAAGAGGGAGAGGTCTGAATGGTTAGGAAGGGTGCTCTATAATAGAAGAACATATAAGGCCAGTGTCAAATAGCTGGAAGCCTTAGGATTTGTTTAATTTTTCTGGTTTACTGAGCCAAGCAAAAAAACCTTTTCCTTTTGTTAAATTTAGCTCTCTGGCTTAGGAAGTAAAGAATAATAAACATTACTGAATTTTAATTACTAACAGAGAATCCTGAAATAATCTTTCTGAAACACTTACATGTAAGGTTAAGCAGAGGGGGAAGATTTCTCAGAATCTTCAATATGCTAATGTGTGCTGTGATATACCTGCAAGAGACTAGAATATACAATGATCCCCAAACGGATCAGTTACATAATTTTTCTCTTGCTATCGAAGACATTATGGAGACAGTGGGAAGAGTAAATTCAGAATTTGAATAAGATTGGTAAACAATACTATGTCAAGGTTAATTTCTTGATTTTAATCACTGGAGTGGGGTTATGTAATGTCTTTACTTTTCAGGAAATATTTATAGTTACAGGAATAGCATGTTTGTGCCTTAACTCTGAAAAAAAATTTAAGTATAAACACATATATACTTACACATATATGTGTGTGTATATATGTATACACCATCTATACACATACATAGAGAAAGAATGAAAAACAAATGTAACAAAATGTTAATTTTGGGGTGTGAGCAAAGGATATAAGAATTTTCTCTTTTTATTATTTTTGCAAATTCACTGTAGGTGAAATAATTTCAAGATAAAATATTTTCTCAAAAGCATTTTTTTGTTTGTATACTTGGGGAAATTGTGGATTATTGCTCAATACTCTGTTTTGTCTCTTGACTGGACAAAACAGAGAGGCATCTGAGTCAGTGGATCCAAAGTCAGACACAAGGGGCATTTCACTGGGGAACAGCTTTGCACTCGGAGACCTGCAGTGCATGATGCTGTGGGCTGGAGGGGTTGGACTACGTGACCTCCCTGCAGACAGCCTCAAGGTCAGCCTGCACCTCTGCTCTGCAGGTTCACCAGACTGCATGCAGGAAAACCTTCTATCACCACTTTCTACCTGTAGCCTGAGGCAGTGGCGACATAAAAACCCAAGTGCTAATATAGAAACCAAATATGTAAGAAGATTCTTTTTGTTTTAAAATTATTTATATAGGGCTGTATTAGAAAATAGTAGTTGGGTTATAGCTGGTAAACAGAACAACTATTTACAGTTTAACTGAGTCCTGTTGACATCCCTACTTTCAATTTAAATTGGGACTTTTGGGGTCTTGTTTCACGTGGAGATTCTGAATTCAGCAAGTTTGCAATTTGCATATTGTTTTGCGTTTCCCCTCAGAAGTCTGCTTCTAGGCTAGTTAGTCTACTCAATTGGAAAAGGCTGCCAGCAAGGCAGAGTCTGACATAGCTCTTCAAAGAGTGAAGGTGAAATAATGTGGCTCAACGGGCTAAGGCGCCAGCCATGTACACCTGAGCTGGTGGGTTCGAATCCAGCCCGAGCCTGCCAAACAACAATGACGCCTGCAACCAAAAAATGGCTGGGCGTTGTGGTGGGCACCTGTAGTCCCAGGTACTTGGTGGAGGCGGAGGCAAGAGACTCGCTCGAGCCCAGGGATTGGAGGTTGCTGTGAGCTGTGATGTCACAGCACTCTACCCAGGGTGACAGCTTGAGGCTCTGTCTCCAAAAAAAAGAGTACCTTTCAAAGGTCATCTACAAGAAGACCCTGGACAAACTCACCAAGGATGGGGGCTCCTTCAATACCGCTCCCTGAGTTAAGGGTCCCTTGGTTATAAATCCTCTGTACTCAGAGTAGCTCAAATCAGAATTTGGTCTTTAAAAAATGGGAGTTTCTGTGAATTGCAAGTAGTGTGAGTTGCTGGCCGCTTATTTTCAATTTGTCAGCTTACAAAGAAAGCCCCGAAAACCCCTATTTTGAGAGGTGTCACAGTTCACACTCAGAACTGCACAATGACGAGTGGTCAATCTCCTTTCTTGTATTTTCGCAGACTGTGGAAGGTTCTCGAAGACAAATCTTCCCAAACCTAAAGGAATTGGTCTCCAAATTTGAAAAACCTAACCAAGGGTTGGTGTTTCCCCTCTTAAACCCCATAAAGAGAAGCAGCCCCTGCCTGAGATGGAGAAGATCGAAATTGGAGTTGGGCGACAATTACGGTAAAAGCCCTCCTCACACGGGGCTCAGAAAGAAACCTTAGTCCCCTTTCCACCAGTGACCTACTTCATAGAATCAATATACATGTCCCTTTCTAGAACATTATCTCTAAAAAGCTTCGTCCTACTAAGAACAATTTCCATTTTGTCGAGAAGTGGTGTCCTCTAACTGCCAAGGTGGCCGAGGCACAGAGCTTTTTATGCCTGTGCGTGAACAGCTGGAGTCCTGGGGAGAGCTGGCTTCACGTGCATTCTTGAACTTGGGTAAAGCACTCAAGTTTGGAGATAAATGGGCCCATGGAGGGCAGATTTTTCCAATGATAAAATCACTTCAGCCCGTCTGCTGCTTCCCCAAGGCTCGCCCTGTCCCATTTTGCTCACTATGTGCTAAGCATTCATTTATGAAGTGTCAGGTGTCAAATTATTGCAGTTATATCCGTGACAGTGCTAAGCCCTGGTGAGAGACGGGCAGTAAACTTGAGTGCAGAGAATCGGCGCTGAGGCCTCTCTCAGCCTACCACAGGCACCAGCTGCTCTCAGAGAATTCAGGGTCTGCGCGTTGTAATGCAGTTTGATGTGTACCTGAGACTTTCAGAGACATGTAGGGCGTCCTCCTGTTTTCCCGGGTTGGAACGTGTGGTATCCCCCATGAAAGGGACTTCAGAGTTCAGGGAGCCGGAGATGAGGTGTGAGCAGACGTGCTCACTAGGAGGAAGGGCAGGGTGCAGAGAGCCCTGGGAGCCTGCACTCGCGCTACCCCCGTTCAGCTCTGTCTGCAGCAAGGCCACCCTCGAAGCTGTCACAACCACCTTCTCTCCTTCCCAACAAGACTGAGCATGGAGTTCTAATGATAAACGAAAACCCCCTTCCCTGTGAAATTTGTTGGTCCCCTCACACCCCATACAGGGAGTGTGCACCCCTGTACACACAAAATCATGTTCTGTGGGTTCAGCTGCAGATGTAGCCCATGGTCACTTTCCACTGAACGTTATAGAATAAAAAGGGTGACAGGTGGCAGGGCTAGAAACCCGGGAATGTGCCCGAGCTGCAGCCCTTAGGCACACCCAGAGGAGTTGCTGAGACTGTTTGGGGACGTGGCGGGAGTTGTCTCAGCCATGATAAAAGAACCACGAATCCCAAGAGGAGCACCCTTAGCGATCCGCCCCAAGAACTGGGCCTGGGTCTCCCCTGACCAACTTTCCGTGTGCGGTCGGCACCGGCAGACTGAAATCCTCAGCTACCGCCGGGAAAAGCCTCCCTCTGCCTCCTCAGGACAGGCTTCGGATCCGCGCACTCCGGGGGAGGCCGCGGGTTTCTGCTGGGGACCGGCGGGGACATCTGCGTGGAGACTCTGAGCTTTCACTTACACGGGGACCCCCAGTGATACCCCAGATAGATCCCCAGCCTTTGAAGATGTGACTCTGGTGTGGCATCCTGTCCCTGGGGAGAGGCCTCCTTTCCCTTGAGTGCGGATGGCCAGTGTGACTGCCAGGTGCGGAGTTTCACGGCTGGTCTTCTACTTTCTTCCTCAGAGAACGCCCAAGACTACGTGGACCTCTTGCCTTGAAGAGCAGGATGCCGCACACAAGTGAGAGAAGAAATGGGGAAGAGCTCTCACTGGCGACACCTGCTGGTGTAGGCCTGGAATGCCACTCTAGCAGATAATTGGGACTCTCCTGGTCTGGGTAACTGAAAATGCTCGGTCCGCCAGCATCAGAGGCCACTGGGAGCAATTTCAAGGCCCCTTTTCATCCCCCCTCCTCTTTCTTAGAATGGGACAGCCTGAAGCTGTTCTCCTTGTGGAAGGTCTAGCACTACATCACAGCTGACACCTGCCCCTGCACCATCAGAGAGGCAGCTTCCTGCAGGGGAGAAGGCCCCAGGCTGTGACTTTGAAGCCCTGAGTTCTAGTCCTGTGTGACTTTGGACAAGCCTCTTCCTTTCTCGAGCTCTCAGTTTCTTTGTCTATAAACAAAACAAGCGGTTGAGTGGGGTGATGGCACTGCCCCGGAGTCTCTGTTGAGCCTAGCTGTGTCAGGTGGCCTTGGGTGTCTGGGGTTGATGGAGATGTAGGCAGGATCCAAAGGGGGTCAAGGTCTCAGCCTCCCAGACAGCTAACAAGTTATCTGTAGCTGCTCATACTGGTCTTGGTCACTGGGAGCACCTTGACCTGCCCGTGAACTGCTCTCCCTCCAGCCTGGGTCACCCTCCTCCTCCTTGCCCTGGACACACCATCTCCCAGTGCTGCCTCTGCCACCTGAGCAGCACGGGTGTAGCTCTGTGCAGTGACACATGGAGAGCTTTGTAACACATTCCTCTCTGCATGGTTCCTATTCCCACCCAGGTCCCAGGTGTCAAAGCACGGTTAGGGCTCCCTGGCATCCCCCCAATGTAGAATTTTGTGCTGCACAGAGCTGTGCCTGCTTTGTGGAAGGTTTGACTGCCCTACAGGCTTGACCCCTGAAGGGTTTATTAAACTGGTTTCTTAAGCCCCTTGAATTTTTCTGCCTGTTCAGAATGTTACTTAGGATCTGGTTAGTTCAGAATATAGCAAATTTGACACCCTTTCCCTTACCTCTTTTCAAACCTTTACTGATTTATTTGACCACACTGGTCTTATCTTCAAAGTTATTCAAGAGAGGAGCTCTGGTTTGGTAGAGAACGTGAACAGACATTGTGGCTGGAGTCCAAGGTGTGAGCTGTTGTGAGTTGGGGGTTGCAGGAATCCCTGGCTACCACTATGTAGAGAAGTGGTGAAATGCAGACAGGGCTAGAGAGCAGAGGGAGCCAATTCCTTCTGTTTGTTCAGCAGAGGACACGAGAAGCAAGCCTGCTCCCTGGGATCCAACCCTAGTCTTTGGCTCTTTCTCCCTGGTGCTGAGCAGTGTGTCCTGGTTCCCAGAGCCTATAGCATTCCTCAGCACAGAAAATGTATTAAGGAAATATTTCTTGAATAAATGAATGAATCGGCTTATATAAAATGTGGTCACTTATTGGGATAGCAGAGCTTTGTCTGAACAGGATATAGTTCAAAGTCTAGTAGGTCAAGACTCTTAGTCCAAGATCTTTCAATTAGAGCTCTCTAGAAGGGTGCTTTGTTGTGGTGGCTATGGTTTCCGGGCATAATCTTGGGCCCCAGTGGGGCTTTCAATACATTTCTCAAACAAGCAAGCCACATTTGATAGTTAATGTTGATGTCATGCTATAAATCCCTGACATTTATTTTTTATTTATTTAATTTTATTTTTTTTTTGAGACAGAGTCTCACTCTATCACCCTGGGTAGAGTATTGTGGCGTCAAAGCTCATAGCAATCTCAAACGCTTGGGCTCAAGTGATCCTCTTGCCTCAGCCTCCCGAATAGCTGAAACTATGGGCGCCCACATAACACTCAGCTATTTATAGAGACGGGGTCTTGCTTTTGCTCAGGCTGGTCTCAAACTCCTGAGCTCAAGAGATCCACTGGCCCCAGCCTCCCAGAGTGCTAAGAGTACAGATATGAGCCACTGAGCCCAGTCATCCCTGACTTTTTTTTTTTTTTTTTTTTGAGACAGAGCCTCACTATGTCACCCTTGGTAGAGTGCTGTGGCATCACAGCTCACAGCAACCTCAAACTCTTAGGCTTAAGCCATTCTCTTGCCTCAGCCTCCAAAGTAGCTGGCACCACCGGTGCCTGCCACAACGCCCAGCTATTTTTTGGTTGTCATTGTTTGGCAGGCCCAGGCTGGGTTCAAACCCACCAGCTCCGGTGTACGTGGCTGGCACCCTAACCGCTGAGCTACAGGCACCAAGTCCATCCCTGATATTTTTTTAGAAGACCCTGAACAGGTCACACAAAGAATAATTTAAAAATCTGGATATGGGGATGGGAAAGGGGGAGACTTAAAATATTAGCAGCAATTTCAAGGGTCTGAAGTGCTATTCTGTGAAAGAGGATGTGGACTCACTGGGCACAACCCAGACAATAGAGCTTGGACCAATGGTTGAGTGTTTATAGGAGCACAGTTTTAGGCAAATGTAAGACAGAATGCTGAACCCTAGAGCCAGCCAATGTGCTAACAGTCTGCTCTGTGTGGTAGTTCAAGTGGAAGGTGATATTTTACAAGGATTTGAGAGAGAGAATTCCCACTTTGAGAAGAAATTAGACTTCCTGACTGCTACGGTATTTTTTAACTCAAGACCATCAGATTCTACCCTCTTCTTGACAATGATAATAGGAATCTGTCTTTCCTTATTGAACTTAGGTATGGATAATTGAATTAATCACACTCCTTACTTCTTAATTCACTATCACCATCAGTCCATATAAGAACCTTCTATTGTTTTATTTCCTTTTTTTCTTCCCTTCATTCCTAATTCTCATTCCCAAAGGAACCATCTCTATACTATTTGGTATAAGCCTTTGGGTATGTCTGTACTCTTGTAGAACACATAGTATTAGTTACGAATAAAGAGAGGGTGCCCCAAAAATGTATATGCATTTTAAGAAAGGAAAAAACTAGATTAAAATTGTAATACTCAATACACACCAATAACAAAAGATGACTACAAGTCACATTTGCCAATAACAAAAGATAAATACAAGTCACACTGAGCTCCTCTTGTAATTGTAGAAGTTAAAGGTGACTTGAGTATTACAATTTTAATCCAGTTTTTTCCTTTATTAAAATGCATATGCATTTTTTGGCACGCTTTGTACATCTTTGACATTTACACACATGATATGAAGCTAGAGCTTCTCTTCTGTTACTTTTTCATGCAACGTCATTTGGCCTCCTTCCATATTGTTGAGCGCACACCCAATTCAGTGCGGCTAACTGCTGCATGGCATTCCATGGTATGTATATTTTGCTTATTTGTTTCCCTAGAGATAGACAGCTAGGCCGGCTCCTATTCCCTGCTACGGGAAACATCACTGCAGAAAGCATCCTTGCATGAATCTTCGTATGGAACTGTGAGAGCTTCTCTTGACTATGTGTGTGGGTCCTAAAGTGTACTCAAATTTAATCCCGATAAAATCAAAGCTGTCTAGTATTTTTTTCTTTGTACTTTGTGCGATGTTTTGGTTCTTGTTTAAGAAGTCCTTCCCCACTCTGAGATCATGAAAAATTATCCTGTGTTTTCTTCAATTGACTGTATTTTTACTCTCTGTAGTTAGGGTTTTAATAATGGCAAGGATGTTTGCCTTTTTCACTGATGTATTCCCCACTGTCTAGAAAAGTCCTTCATATATATTAGATGCTCTGTAAAAATTGGTTAAAGAGATGATGAATCTGAAGTTAACCTTTGTCTATAGTAAGACCTCCAACTCTATATTTCTTCATACTTATGGGGCTAGTTCCTGCACCATTTCAATCTGTTTAATAATTCATCTTTTCCCCTCCATGTATGGTTCCTCTGCTGTAAGGTATCCCAACTGTTCTAATACTCTGGCTTTGTAATGCCTTATTATTGTGAATAACTTGTATCTTATTGTCTGGTAGGTAGAACAAGTGTCCTCTCTTATTTTCGAAACTTAGATATTCATGGACTTTGATTCTTCCATATACATTTTAGAATAAATGGTGATCCAAATCTCTTACTAGAATTTTGAATGAACTTGCAACAAACTTGTGAATGGGCGAGAGCTGACATTCTTGTGATGTTTCCCCATGCATAAACATACTGTGTCCATTTTCTCAGGTCTTTTTTTTTTTTTTGCTGTTTAATAGAGTTGTAAATTTTCCCCATAGACGTCTCCTATGTTGTTATATTCTCAATGTTTAGTTGTTATTATTAATGATACCTCATGTCCTATTACATTTCTAATAGGACGTGGCAGTGCTATTATTAGTTGTTATTATTAATGACACCTCATGTCCTATTACATTTCTAATAGGATGTGGCAGTGCTAAATGCTTACCCTGTCATTTGATCTACTGGTGTTTTTCTACCTAAAGGATTTCATCAGCTGTAAATAATGATGTTTTATTCTCTTCCCTTTGATAGTTATGCTTATCTACTCTTAATGTTTATTTCACTGGCTACAGCATCTAGTAAACATTCAACAGTCAGAAGTCATGATCTCATTCTTCTGCTGTTCCCAGGATTAGAGGCAATGCTTAGAGATGTTCTCTATTTACACATAAAAATGATGTTTGTTGTAAGATTTTAGCAAAAGTTTCTAACAAGGCTCTTTTAGAATTTTTATTAGAAATGTCTCAAAATTTACTGTGTTTTTTCTTGCATCTTTGGAGATAGTCACATTACTTTTATCTTCACTCCGTTATAGAGATACGTTACAGTAATAAAATTGTTGACACCATACCATCTTTGCATTGTTAAACGTGTATTATTTAGTAAGTTAATGTTTCAGATTTTTGCATTAAAATTCATAAATCAAGTAGAACTATTATTTAGTGAAGTGTGGTTAAAGTAAATAAGTCTCTTTTCATTATTTTCTACAACTTTTTAAAGTAAAGATTATCTGTTCTTTGAAGCTTTTTTTTGTTGTCGAGACAGAGTCTCACTTTGTCATTCTTGGTTGAGTGCTGTGGCATCATAGCTCACAGCAACCTTAAACTCTTGGGCTCTAGCCTTAGCCTCCCGAGTAGCTGGCACTATAGACTTCAGCGACAAAGCCCGGCTATTTTTAGAGGCAGAGTCTTGCTCTTGCTCAGGCTGGTCTTGAACCTGTGAGTTCAGGCAATCCATCTGCCTCGGCCTCCCAGAGTGCTAGGATTACAGGCGTGAGTCACTGTGCCTGGCCAGCCTTGAAACTTTTTAATACAGTATTTTTTGTATAAAACTGAGTTTGAGACTCATGAGAAGGAGTTGTCTTTTATTACTATTTAGATATTTTTAATATTATCGGTGTATTCCGTTATTTTGCCAATTTTGACTTTTTTTGTAGTTTTAGGAACTTATCCATGTTTTAAGTTTTCAATAATTGGTATATAGTTTATTTTTTATTATTCATGCTTTGTTGTAACTATAGTCTTATCTCTTTCCTCATTCTATATTTATTTGCATCTTATTCTTTTTTAGTAATCAATTTTACCTCTTTCAAGGCCAGCTTTTGGTTTTGTTATTCTTTTATTATTATTTTTTTAAATTGTTATTCTTTATTTCATTGATTTCTAGTCTCATTTTGGGTTTTCTATGACTTATTTTCAATATTTTCTAATAAATATGAAATTATGAGTTTAGCTCAAACTACTATTTTAGCCGTATTTAACACCAATAATGTTTATTTTTGTACAGATCAACCTATTGACCTGTTGTACAGGTCAACCATAAATCCTATGAAAGTATCTTCTTGTTTTCAAACATGTATTTTTATTTTATTTTATTTATTTATTTTGAGAAAGAGCCTCAAGCTGTTGCCCTAGGTAGGGTGCTGTGGCATCACAGCTCACAGCAACCTCCAACTCCTGAGTTTAAGCAATTCTCTTGCCTCAGCCTCCCAAGTAGCTGGGACTACAGGTGCCTGCCACAATGCCCAGCCATTTTTTTGTTGTAGTTGTCATTGCTGTTTGGCAGGCCCAGGCTGGATTCGAACCCTCCAGCTCCGGTGTATGTGGCCAGTGCCTTAGCTGCTTGAGCTACAGGTGCCAGTCCAAAAATATATTCTTAGTTCTTATTTTAGTACAGATGTCAAACTACATGATGTTAACTTTTGTTAACATTACTGTAAAATTTTGTTAACAATATTTTGTAAAATATATTAAGCTATTATCATTCCATGTGTTGTTTTTTTATTCATATATCTACTGTCAGTCTGATCCTTCTTCATGGCTGATCTTTATTTCTGGAAAATTTAAAAGATGGTCTTTATAATCCTAAATTTCACTATAATGAGTGAGTGTAATTATAAGTTTTTATTCTCTATCTCATTTGAAACTCCACATACAAATTTATTCTCAGGATTTCAATCTTTCTTTTAGAGAATTCTTGTTCCTTTTACAAATATTTCTTTTATTTCGCCTTCTTCTCTAGCTAAGATCAGTAGAGATCTAGCTAAGAAGTGTCATCTCTTTTATTTCTTCTTAAACATTTTTTTTTTTTTTGTGAGAGTCTCACTATGTTGCCCTCGGTAGAGTTGCCCTCACAGCAACCTCAAACTCTTGGGATTAAGCAATTCTCTTGCCTCAGACTCCCAAGTAGCTGGAACTACAGGCACCTGCCACAACACCTGCCTATTTTTGTTGTTGTTGTTGCAGTTGTCATTGTTGTTTTTTATCTGGCCTGGGCTGGGTTTGAACCTGCCAGCCTTAGTGTACGTGGCCAGCGCCCTACCTACTGAGCTACGGGTACTGCCCAACATACTATTTGCTGAATGATCTTCAGAAAAATATAAGCCTCTTTAAAATGGAGATAGTATTTATCTAATAAATCAATGTTAGTTTTGTCATGAAAATCCTTTTGCAGAAGGGAAATGCAGTACCTGAATATAGCCACAAGGGGGCAGATAGTGATCAAGAAAACCAGTACTGCCTGTTTTTTGTTTGTTTGTTTGTTTTTAGCACTGTTGAGTAACCACGGCAGCAATAATATCTGAAACATTCTTTTAGCAGGGATTCTCTAAACAGTATTCACCTTCCAATTGAAGACCTGCCTTCCAATGTTGCTAACAGGATTAGTGTATGAGAAACTTCCTTGAGTTTGCAATTCAAAATGCACTAAAAGTATTCTGGCGACTTCTGCCTCAGCTGAAATTCATACAATATTTAAGAAGAATTCACAGTACATTCTTACCAAAACCCTCAAGAATGAATGTTTTCTAGATGTCACTTCTGTCACTCACTGGTAACTGTGACTACTGGCAAATTGCTAAGCTCCTTTAGCCTCTGGTCAGCCTCATCTAGAAAAAGGGATGCTGACTATCCTCACAGGGCCAGGGGCATTCGATGAGATGGTGCTGGCACAGGTTCATGCGTTTAAAAGCATGATCTTTCTTGTTTCTTCTTTTATAAGACGAAGAGACTGGGGAATGGGTCTCTAAATTCCTGTCCCATGTGAATATTCGGTGTTTAATAATATCACACTTATCCTTAGGGAAGGTCCAACTCACAAAAGTGTTTCTGGGCCATAAACACGTCCTGGAATTGTCAGATTGCTGTGGTGGAAACTGAAGAGCTGTGTGTTTGGGAGGGGCGGCGCTCAGGTCTGAATGCCTAGCTTTTGTCTGCTCACTCGTCACCTCATCTCAGTGTGGTGACCTACCCTCCAATGTGGCTGCCCATCTATAAGGTCAGGCTGAAATAGCTACCTCTCGAGACAGGGGACTGCCAAGACCTTGTGTGTGAATCTCTTTAAACACAGTAGAATTACATCTGTATCTGGAAAACAGGCTTAGGAAGGCCTTCCTTGCAGGATTATTGAGAAAAACAATTCAGATAATGTGTATGAACTGATTAACACAATATCTGGATTATATAGAAGCCTCAGAGACATAGTAAAGCTCCAGTGAATAGCAACATCTGAAACTGTGAACTATAAAACAGTTAAGACTTGGAACTCAGCAGTGTAAGCAGCTCCCACTGCTAGGCAGGTGCCTGGCACTGACGCGTGACCGACCCTTTTTGCTGGACA
The DNA here is from genome assembly GCA_963573935.1 of Arctocebus calabarensis. NCBI lineage: Eukaryota > Metazoa > Chordata > Mammalia > Primates > Lorisidae > Arctocebus > Arctocebus calabarensis. Next base: position 47,387 of record CAUYON010075565.1, on the reverse strand, counting down.
GAAGCGCTTGCTTCTGCCAGCTACATGGCGCTGTACCTGTCCAGGGAGCAGAATTAATGAAGGCTCTGGCTGTAGGTAAGTGAGCCACACGCCCGCCCGTTCATCATTTTCCACTTTGAAAATGGCCACCCTCAATTCTTCTCTGTGCCACCCACGATCGGGTACAGATGCTGCCCATGGGGAGAGACCGAGGAGCAGTGGGGCTGAGAGAAGTAGTGCTGGTCTACCCCAGACCTCAGCGAGAGCTCCGTCTGGTCTGTTCTGCACAAGTTCAACTATAGTTCAGCTCTGTTCAAAGCACATCTCTGAACTCCGGCAACATGCCAGGCCCTAAGTCGGGGACTGAGGCCTCAGAGAAGAAGATGGCATGGCCCCTGCCCCTGAGCTCACGGTGCATGGTGGGTGCCGGGACACAGGAACCCGGGATGCTAGGAGGGAGCAGAGGGGGGTGGGGTGTTTTGGGGGAAGCCATCGGGAGGAAAGGATGCCAGAGCTGAAATTTGAAGGATGGATTGACATAGCCTGGCAAAGTCAGAGAAAAAAGAAAGGAAGATAGAGGGTGACCAGGCAGAGGGACCGCCTGGGACAAAGGTAGGAAAGTGATGCTGAGTGGGTTGGGGGTCCCAGGACACCGCAGGAAAGCCTAGGATGGTGCCTGCCAGCTGGCGGCAACCTACATCAAGGAGAACCTGACTGACACCCCCCTGCACACATCACAGCACGTCTTCCAGCCTGGCTGCGGTGTACGCCACCTACATGGCGGCTGACTGATGGGTAAGGGGGTGTGGACACTGGCCTCCCTCCACGGCTTCATTACATATGAAGTCACTTCCCGGATGGCCTCCCCAGAAGACCAGCCCCTACCATGCCGTGCCTTGCAGGTCTGCTGTAAGACGGTTAGTACTTGACACACAGGACCCAGGATTCAAGTTGAGCTAGGAGAGTTGACCGGAACAGAATTTCCCAGGTGCCAGGAGATGGCCAGGGAGGTGACACAGTGGCACAGCCCACACTTATTCTGAACTCTCCGGTCCAGCACTGGGGCCATTCCTTGTGGGCTCAGGATAAAGAGGGAGCTCATGTATTTTACTGAAGCCACAAGCCCTCCACAGGGACAGCTGAGTTCACCTTCCTCCTCCATCCTGGAAGGCCAGGCTGCTCCCTGATCAGCTCCCAGGAGGAGCCTCCTGGGACGATCGCAGGAGCTGTTCGAAGCTGCTGTGAGGTGGCCTCAGACGCAGCTGAACACTCCAGACTTCCGTGAGCCTGGGTAGGAGAAGGTGGCAGGCGTGGAGGGAAGCCTTAAGGAAGAAGGTGGTGAAGCACGGCACTGGGAACAGCTGGCTCGTTAAACCCCACAAAAAAATAAATGAATGAATAAAATTTCAGTTTGTTAGGAAGTTGCTTTTTGTTTTAGGTTTCGTTTTGGTTTTGGTCTATTCCAAAGGAAAATTACTGGCAACGTTCACAAGCTTCCTCAGGCTACCCCCACGGCGGGGAGCACAGCCTGGTCTTTGAGTGGTCCTTCACTATTTCCTCAAGCTCACTTCCTTGCGTTTTAATAACCCAGTGACTGGTTCTGCAGGGCAGCGCCTCCCCAGGCCCCTCGGGCTGGACTATTTATCATGGCAGCAGCTGGAGGTAAGCTGGACACAAAGAGAATTTGCCTCTCAGGAGAGCTGGTCCCTAGATACAGAAAGCAGAGGAATTTTCTCATTAGTGGGAAGTCCGTGGTGGGGACTCTGGGCTTTCATCCCATGCCCCCAGTGCAAATGGCAGCAGGGAGGGAGCCTTCTGGGGGGCGCAAAGTGCTCAAAGACGCTTTCACTGGTCAATGAAGTTTCCAGAGCGGATTTGCTTGGGAGAGATGAAAGATATTAAATCCCACCCGCACTCATGAAGCTTTCCAAAGGGAAGTGGGGAGTCCATCTGTGGACGTGATTTCTTGTTCCCACTCATGGCAAGGGCGCAGCGAGAGGCTCCACATGGGGCGTCCCGCACCAACCGCCGGCCGTGTAAGGACCACCACTGGGCAGAGCCCCTGGGACTCTGAGGGCCCCCATCTGGGAAGCCTTCGCTGAGTTCTCACCACAGTGAGGCTGGACCAGGAAATTCTATGGTGTGGGGATAAGAGTGGAGAGAGGACAGTGTAAGCACAGAAGAGTTCTAGAACACTCTCAGGATTCGCTGACCTCAAAGGATTCCACAATTCTCAGGGAGAGCAGATTGAGCGATCAAGAAGAAATTCTCTGAGTTTGTGACAGCATCTGAGGTACAATCCTGGATTAGCTAATCCCATAAACCCCACAACTCCACTGGGGTCCCCACCAGCACACACACAGACTTTACAAGTGAAGGGGGTTCCTGGTGGCCTCTGACTGCCAGTGTCCTTCAGCAAATGCTATAGGCAGATTCAGTCTGCAGGACGCAAACACTTTCAGCTGAAATGTGTTGCCCACCTCTGCACTTTCATGTTTCAGCTAGCACACACTGCCAGCATAGCCAGGAAGGCAGGGATGATGGCGGCCTCGTCCATGAAGCATAGACAGAGAAGCAGGCATCGCTTTTCCACAGTGTCACTGCAGTGCCCGGGGAATGGCGCTCAGCTCTTGGTAGGCTGGGGGATTGGGGTATGGTGTTTGAATAAATGATCTTTGCCCTCCAGCTTCTAGACCAGTGGCTTAAAGTACAGCATTAAAAAAAGTGACATATGCACATTCATTTTTACACTTAAAAATTTGCTCAAACATTTTTATGCTAGAATTTTTCATACTTGACTCCAGAAAAAAAAAAGTTTGCACAATAGTGGGAAAGAAAGGCATGTTCAAGGCACAGTTCACTCCTGAGTAGGAGGAGATGTACAGGAGCAGGTCTGAGCCACCCAACGGGTCAGGTCACCTGAAGAGTCACCGGAGCTTACACTTAGAGGAAAAAGTTGCTACTGTATTTTCAATGCATTTTTCCATGCATGAAATGTGGGATTTTTCCCCCTGATTTATGAATAAAAGTTTTTGACGAGTCCTCAATTCAAATCTCTAGAAAATATCAAAAATTTAGGTTCTTGCAATAAACTTTGATATGAGGTAAAGTTAGTATTACAACTGTAAATTAGGATAGAACATATATGTATATATTTTTTGAGTCTCACTTTGTTGCCCTCGGTAGTGGAGTCACAGCTCACAGACATCTCCAGCTCTTGGGCTTAGGCGATTCTCTTGCCTCAGCCTCCTGAGTAGCTGGGACTTCAGGCACCCACCACAACGCCCGGCTATTTTTTTGTTGCAGTTTGGCCGGGGCCAGGTTTGAACTCGCCACCCTTGATATATGGGGCCGGCGCCCTCCTCACTGAGCCACAGGCACTGCCTAGGATAGAACATACTTCTGTGATGCTCTGTGTTTGAAAGAGTTCTGAAACACACTGAAATTTAGGCCACAAAAAGAAATCTGAAATATCGCATTTATTATTTCTCACAGCCAACACAAACATTCTGCCGAGTCATGTAGTTGTGTTGGATTGGTTTTGTTTCTCCTGTCTTCCTGACAGTAATGCTGCCCCCAATTGTAGGGAAAGCGAGCTCCCGCAGAGACCCCCGTTCTCTTCTTCCACCTCCTCTGAGAGACCAAGTGTGGGAGCGGAGCGAGATGCGGGAGAGGAGGACTCAGCCTCCGCCTGAGCTTCCGACGTGGAGCTGGGAGCTCCGGCTCCTGGCATAGCTGGGCTGCAGGTTAGGGGGCTGGGCAGAAAGGCCCCTTGGTCCCCCTTTGGAAATGTCTGTGCTTTCTGGAGCAGACCAAGTGCTCCTCTACCCTGCTTATGCCCCACTTGCTTCCTTTTAAGGAGGTTAAAGGCCTGGCTGACTCTGGGCTGTGTTGACTCCTCTGGGTCTGTAATCTGACACTGGCCAGGGTGCAGCAGCTGGGCACAGGGGCTCCGGGCCACGTCCTCTCCATATGTGAGCACCAAGGCTGTCCCAGCCTGACCAGGCCCTTGGGAATGATTTCCTGGGAGGTACCTAAGCCAGCAGCTGACAATTTTGCTGATATTGATGATTCACTTTGAGAATGTGACAGGAGCGCTGGCCCCTCTGGAGATGAAGGTACGGACACGGACACCGAGCTCTGCCGTCCCTTTCTTGGTGAAGGAGGGCTACGGACCCAGGTTAACAGCCAGCAGCCTGAGGATGATCCAGCAGTCATTCGCATCTGCCCAGCTTCCTCCTGAGATCTCACCTGTGCACAGGATGTGGGTGCCTCAAACGATGGCAGGTGGGGCTGGCAGAGGGACGCTTCACAGTGGCCAGAGGAGGGCACCACAGCACATCCTGAGCTCGCTGTCCTCACCAGGGACGTCAGGCGCAGGCACCAGCAGCGCCATCTCCCTCACATTTTTACCTCTCTCTTTTTCACATTTCCAGGCTCACAAAGCAAAGTGCCAACTATGTCCTCCCCCTGACAACTGCCGGGAGGAAGCCAACAACTCCCCCTCAGCGGAGGGGAAGAACTAAACCAGCAAACCAAACCAAATCATTTTATTGTGCAATTTCCTTCTACCAGAATATGGCTAAAAATATAAATATCAACTCTCTAGATAATACTCAGGATAGATCTGTAATATTTCTCCTCTTCCTCCAAACTGGGGCCAACTTTCTTATTCTTTAAAAGTTAACGGATTACATACATGTGTCTTCCATGTCACCCACACATGTGACGCTCATAGTGACATCTCCTTTTATGCAAGGGTTTTGGAAGCTCACCTTGTACCGATAAGGAATATGTTGAATGGAGGGTTATGGTGGGGTCAGGAATTAATGGGGAACAAGTGACTCTGTGGTTCCAACATCCTTCCAGAAGACACGCCCCTGCCTCCCTCCTCCTCCACCGCACCACCCTGCCCTCTCAGGGTCCAGGCTGTGTCAAGGCCAAGCTCCCAATGAAGTTGGACTCACTAGGAGGGGTCCGTGGGGGTGTGGCTGCCATGCTGCAACCACAGGAAGGCTGCACTGTTGAGAAGGACCCAGAAACCAGGTGGGGCATTACATGGAAGAGCTAGTTTGGGTCAAGGTCCTCGGTAGGAGTAACGGGAAGGAGCTGTTCTTGCTGGGCTTTGGGCAGTGGTTAGCCCCTAGCACTGGGCAGGACCTTTAGCACCTAAGACCAGATGTCAGCCTCAGTCTCAGCCTCCAGAGGAGCAGCATTCACTCCTGCAGCTGGAGGATGGCTGGAGTGGGCTTCTGGGCACCTCATTCAGCATCAGAGACAAGTCAGAAGAACCCTGGGGTCACGTGGCAATGGTCCTTGGACTACCTGGTGGGATTCCTTTGCTAATCCTGGGTCTGAGGACCCAGCCTCCAGCAGCAGCCTGGGTATAGGGTGAAGGTCCCCCAAGCAAGCTTGGACCTGCAATGTCCATACCTATAGCTACCCTATCACGTGGTCAGAGTCACCCGCGTCTCTAGAGGAGCAGCAGCCCCAGAGCACAGCAGGTGCCTGCTAAGTTTCCTGTCTGAGGAGCAAACTCTGCTCTGGTAGGGACAGCTCAGCTCAGATGAAACTGGCTTGCTTCCCATGATTCTGGGAAAACTCACAGGACCCAAAATGCTGGTTCTGAGATTTTCTGATATCAGGGTCAGATTTCACATCCTGGGAGTAAGGCAGGATCCATGTGTAACAGCCCAACTCACTTCACCAGGAACGCGGGTGGGGAAAGAGGGGAGACCCAGCTTTGCAGTAAGCACGTGAGGAAGCCTTGCTTTTAGGGGCAATGGGAGACAGAGTGGGAGATGGGCATGGGAGGCTGTGGCAAGGCAGCATGGCTGTAGGAACGAGGGGGCAGGCAGATGCCCATGTCCCAGGGCACCGCTGAGGCCCCTACTTCTTAGTGTGGATGATCCATGCAGCAGCGGCGGTGGGGAGAGCCAGGGGCTTGGTGATGAGATGAACTGGGATGTGAGCCCTGGACATCACAGAGTTCAAGGCTGGGAAGCCAAATGATGAATAGAAAAGGGGAGGCCACAGGAATCACAGGAGCAGGACTGCCTCTGGCCTGCTCCAGGGAAGCCCAGGGCGGCAGGAGGCCGGCGCCTTCACACAAGGTGCCCCCACCTAATAAAAACTTCACGGCCTCCTGGTCCTCATCACACTCCAACCTTGCACAGGCGTCCCCGGCTCACGCACTCCCTGCATCCAGGCCCAGAACTGCGGAGCAGCCCCTGAAGCTCTCCGATTGCTAGTAACAGCTCTGTCCTATCTTCACACCCTTCTCCACTGCTCTGCTCCAGGTCTTAGGACCAACCCTGACTGTCAAAACCACCTCAGAGTTCCTGAGCCCACCGCCCCCCAGGGCAAAATCAGAACATCCCTGGCTGCGTCTTCACACACATGGCCAGGGAAGCCTCAACTTTCCCTCTGTGCACAGAGCTGGTCATAACATTCTCCCAGGTACCACTCCCAAACAGGCAGAGACTCACTTTGTATTCTGCCTCTGACAGATGGGGGGCAACCTTAGGAACCCTGGTGACAGGGTTCAAACCCTGTGGGAAATCTCAAGCATCTCATTTGGCCCCCACTCTAGGGCAGAGGAAAGATGGCAACCAGAGGCCATCATTGTCTTGGGACCAGGAGGAGCCATGGCTGGGCTGTGGTCAGGGTGTGTGGCTTTCTGGGCCAGGGCCCACCATCAAGCCAAACCCATCATTCCTTGTCCAGCCTTATTCCCTGAGGCAGGGGCCTCTGGGTCCATCAGGGAAGACAGGGAAGGAACCAAGGTGTAGAGGGGAGAGGAAGACTGGGAGAAGGAGCCAGGGAGCAGGCAGAAACCCAGGGGGAAGGTGGGACAAGCTCAGGGGTGGAAGCTCTAGCCCATGCCCAGAAGAGCTGACGGAAAATCAGGCTCAGGGTAGCATCGAGTCCTTTTGCCATTTTGCGCACTGACTCTCCAACTAGGACTTTCCCACCCTGCAAGATCTCCCGTGGGAGGACACGTCCTCTGCTGGTGTCTTGTATGAGGAAGACCAAGGGCATCGTGGAGCTAGGGCAAGGGCCCGCGAGCACAAGGGAGGAGAAGCAGAGGCAGGAGCAGGATGGTGCCAGGCTGGGGAGAGAAGAGCTCTACTCGAAGGACAGCAAGTCTGGGTGAGGGCCCTCATTGTCAGGGCTGGAGGTCCGTGCCCGAGGAGGGGAGCTGCCATGCTCCCAGGACTCAGCCAGGTTGCCCGGACTCAAGCTGAGTTTGAGGCCATTCCTCTCGATGAGGCCGGGGGAGGAAGCCCTTCTGTGCTCAGTCGTCTTTAGCTTGGCTTCCTCCTGGCTGTCCTTGTGGATCAGGTCAGGTACTGACAGGGAAACCTCTCCATTGGGCACAGCCTCGCCCCTCTCTCCTATTTCCACAGTAGCCTCTGGCTGGGAAGCGTCTGCCTGGACAGGCTGGGCAGCAGGAGGGGAATTCTGAGGCTGCCCAGGTGGCAGCTCTGTCCCATACTCCAGACTGCTTAGGACAGGCTGCGATGAAATCAGCATGTCCTGGGTGGTTTTCAGGGCCCGAGGGGTTCGCTTTCTGGTGATGGGAGGTGGAGGGTCCAGCCGAGGGAATGCTTCTTGGAGCCCTGACCTGTAGAATTGATGACAATAAACGGTGCTTTAAGGACGATGACACACCTGTAACTCCAACTGCACTCCCAAGTCACCCATGAAGGACTACCTTCCCGGAGGTTCTCATTCTTGGTTTAGCATGTGGGGCTTAGCAACTTCAGTGGGACAACTGGCTTTTGGCTTGTTCTATCTACAGTGTTCAGAGCAGTACAAAGTGTAGTCTCTGGGAGTCAGGACAAAGACCACTGGGGAAGTATGTCCTACCAGAACCCATGCAACAGCCCCGGAAAGGATGTTACCACCTTGGACACACAGGTTTGTAAAACAAAGGCTGGAAAGGACCCGGAGGTATAAGGTGGGAGAGGCTTCTCCTGTCCCATCACCAATAGGCTCTGACAGCAGGCTTCTCTGCCACCACCAGTCTAGGGCTGAGTTCTCAGCTGTGGCCGGGTGCTGCAATCCACTTAGGGGAACTTCTGGGGCAATACTTGGGTTCAAGTCCAGCTCTGCCAAGTACTAATTCTTTGCTACTCACTCTGAACTTGACATACCTACAAAACTGAAATATGATTTACCTTCCAGGGCTCCTGTGAAGGTTAGAGAAAAGGATGCAACTAAAGTTAGCCCTGTGCTAAGGACATGGTGGGGACTTGAAAAACTTTAGCTATGGTTATGGAGGGTGAAGCCAGTGCCGGTGTCCCTATCCTTCAACTCTTCCCCACAGGACAACCTCTCATCCCTTCTTCAGGGCCTCTCTACTCTGGAGACACTGCAGTTTGTCCTTATATCTATTCGAGTGGGTCCACAGAGCTGCAGCTATGTTGGCAGGGAGTGGGAGGCTCACCTCTCGTCCTCTAGCCAGGCCCCTGAGGCCTCTTCTGCCCCACTGGCCAGCTGGGCCCCTGCCGTCTTGTTGATCTCCATCACACCCACACCGCCCAGGCCCGAGGGCTCCTTTCTCCGCAAGAAGTCATTCACTTTGGCCCCCATGGCTTTGCCCAGGTTCCTGAGGTGCTGGCTGCTGCCCACCCAGAGTCCTGGCCCACCAGCCTCTGCGGGGCCGGGGGCCACAGGCCTGGATAAGTGAGGGACGGAGCGGCTGGCCTGGAGCTTCGGAGTGAGGGCTGCATTCAAGTTCTCAAACATGCTGTGGTCAACTACGGACAGAAAGGAGAGAGAGAGCGGGTGAGAGGGAGCACGACCTCTGACAACATCATTCAGTTTTTCTTTTCCTTACAACATACCCCAAAGTCGTAGCTTCATAAGGGTCTGGAAACATTCACGTAAGAGCCAACAAAGAGGCTCTTGAACTTTCCAGCACAGGTTTTTTGCATGGGATACAGGACCAGAAATTCCAGTTCTGCCTCACCCAAGTTAATGAGCGACTAACCCCAGCTGTAAAAAAGCCTATTTCTTTCTACCTGCCTCCTTGACTCAGGCCATGACTCCTTTACCCTGGGGTCACCCTTGGAAGTAATGAAAAACTGAGGTCCAAACAGTAAAATGTGACATTTGTCCGCTGCTGTGATCATGGATCATGCTCGCTGACTCAGGCAATGGGACAGGGGCTGCCCGAGGAAGGGCAGGCATGCAACTTGGTATTGGGAGTCCCCCCCAGAAAGCCACAAGCACAGCACATTTTCCCCGTGGATAACGGGCCAGCAGTTCCTGCGGGTGCTGAGGTGGAAAGGAGCCAGCTCACACACAGAGAGGCTAAGTGATGCTTCACTAGGACCTTGACAAACATTAGCTCACTTAATCCTCACAAGGATCTGGGAAGATACCTCCTTACAGACAAAGGCGGCGGCACTCAACATACTGAACTGCCGCGCCTGAAGGGATAGAGCTAACTACTGATGGAGCTGGAACCAGAACTCACGTTTTCTAACCCAAGGCTCAGGGCTCTTTTTTGGCTTAAACAATGAACTCAAAGAGCTGGGTATAGTCCCACTGGGTTGTAAAGGTTTGCAAGGGAAGCCAAGCCTCACTCATCTTTGTATCTTCAACACTGAGCCTGGTACGTAGTGGATGCTCAATACCTTAAACTGCCAAAACCTATTTGACAGATGGAGAATGGTGGAGGCCAAGAGGGTAACTTCAAGGTTTATTACTGAAAAAGCTGGACCTCCAGGCTCTGAGTCAGGCTGTTCACATTTTCACACCCGGGCATCCTCTCCCCACCCAGAAATCCAGCTTAGTAATCAGGGAGCCAGACCCACTCCAGGGCCTTGGAAGCAGGCCTGAGCGTTTTGTCTAAACCAACTACCCGAGAAGTTTTGTCAGTCTCTGGAGGGAGAGGAGACATTTGGTCACTGGGCTCCTTTCCTTGTCAATATCCCTGCCAAGTGTCTGTTCTTGCTAAGCCCCTTGTAAGAGTAAAGGAGTAAGTTCAAACTTTTTCTCCTGTTGAATTTCTGCACTAAGCAGTTCTTTCTGCCTATGCTGCTGTGCCCTGGGCCAAGGGAAACCACTCTCTTTCTTGTGGTTTCAGCAGGGCTCCCTGCTATGGGCTGACTACAGGTAAGCCACATTCTGAAGGTCTTTGGAGAACAGGCAGAAATCCAGGGAAAGAGTGGATGAGCCTCATACTCTTTACCTCTGTAACTGCCCCTAACCCACATGCAGGTGAAAGCACCAGCGTGGGCTGGGGGACACACTCAGGGACTCATGTGACAGCATCCCAGGGATGCAGGGCCCCAGCTGGCTGGGCTCTAATGCAGACCTACCACTAGCAGCAGCTCTCCGCCAGCCCATAGCAGTTAAGGTCTTCAATGACTCTCCTAAGGGTGTACCTTGCAACACTGTTCACTGTAGTGCAATTTGCCTATTGTGTCCACTATCTTTCTCATTTTCCTTAATAATGTAATCTGCAAACTGGCAAAAAAAAGATTTGGAAACTAAACCATTTAACTATCTTCCCCTAAACCAGAAAGTATATGGGCCGTGATGAAACCATGTCAAATCCCCGGGGAAAGCCAGTCCCCAACACCTCCTGGATCAGATGTCTCCGAGGTGGTTTCCTTATTGGTGTAAAGTGAATTTTCAGAGCACACACACTCATTTTTAAAAGTGTAACCACCAAAACACCTGTCAAGGTGATCTGTAAATTATAGGCCCCTACTATTATTTTAAAAACACTCTTTATAATAAGCCACTTTGGATTACGCACCATTTTCAATTTCCGGTACTTCTGGCTATCTACCTTTCATAACATTGTGATTGGTAAAATACACTGAATTCCCAAGTGATCTGAAGATAGCCCATCACACACTCTCTATAACGGTCTGACTCGTTCTGGTAAAAACACTTTGTCTCTACCAGGGGTCCCCAAAGTCACCATACACACATACATAGGAGGAAAGTAGGAAATTGTAGCTAAACATACCTTTATTTACAAAATATTCATTACAAAATTTTTATAAAATATTTCTCTATGTGTTGATAAATATAAAAATATAAAACAGGAGTTTGTTAATTTTTCCTATTTATGGTGACCCTTTGGGACCCTCTGGATAATTGAACAGCAAGCTCCTGGAGGGGGCATGTCACCTTCAGTGCTTTTCATCTTCTGCGGTGCCTAGCTTGGGTTCTTACACAATCGCAGGCATTTAATAAGTCAGTTAAATTGAAATCTGCTTTTATACGAATTCTTAAAAATTGACTCTAGGATGGGCTGATGTTGTAAAGAAACTTCTCACAAGTCTTTTTCCACTTATAAAAACGTTTTACGGGAGTGTTTTACACAGGTTTTTGAGGTCAGGCCAGAGAAAGTGCCCTTCTCATCCAGGTGGGACTGCGTCTGGGGCTCCCTCCATCTCCACTTCCGAGGGATGTGCCATGAGCCCCTTTCTTTCTGATGGCTCTGATGACCTCCACACTCTGTCCTTCCCGCCTCAGAACTAGTGGCTCAGCGGTTCAGAAAATAATGGCGATGAAGGAGATGGGACCCCGGATGGGTGGCCCTCCCAACAGCACCCCCCAACATGCACGTCCCCAAGCAAAGGAGGGCACCTGGAGATGTGAGTCGTCCACAAGAAAGGAGGTATCTTACCTGTCCGAGAAAGAGGCTCAGAAAGCAGGTGGGAAACAAACGAGAGAAAGACATGTTTTACGTAGTGACCAACCACTTTAAGACTGTCACCTGCTGCCTGGGCCACCAGCAACAACATGCCCAGGAGGACACCGCAGGCAAGAACAGAGGCCCTGAGACTGGGAGAACTACAAACCCTGGAATGACCGGGCTCTCGTACGCTTTTCAATAACCACCCACACCAGGGTCCGTATTTTATAAACTGTACAAACAGGCACTGAGAGATCCGGCCTCTCATACTTCCCCGCAGTATTTAGAGCCCTGTTTACATTGAGGATATCTGAAGTTCCTAGTCGGCAGTGGGAGAAGTGGGACGGGCCCCCAAAGCATGAAATTCTATGTCCTCTGGGTCCTGTGTGCAGCACTCACACATACGCTGCTTCCACGTGTAAATCACAAGGTTCCAGCCAGGAAAACATTCCTCCGCCCCAACTTAGAGCCTAAATTACCACCACGGGGAAACTAAGTGACAGAGAGGTTTGCCCGATACCATACAAGCGGCCATGGCGGGGGTGGAGGGGTGAGGAGGGGATCAGAAGTCACGTACACTGAACCCCAGACCCTGCCATCTGTCTCTACTCTACGAGGGCCCAAATGACACTGCCAGGACCTTCAGAGTTACCTAAGCAAGTGGCTTCCATTTATATCCCAACACATTCTAACATTCCAAACCAGGCCACAATGAAGGAATCCAACAGAAGCCACATTTTCCCACTGTCCTTCCGGTGTTTAGACACTGTGCGTAAGACAGGTGGCAAGGCCTTTCTCAGCTCCACGTGCAGATGCCACTGCTGCAGAGGAGCCCGCTGGCATTTCTGCAGTGGACTTATCTCCCCACCCAGCAGAAATGCATCCATTGCTTAGCTCTAAAGCACTGCTGCTAAAGAAAGGCACCTTCAGCTTATCTCCAAAGCGTCACCCTTATTCTACATCCCACTAATGCGAGAGGCTATTACGCGACAAAAGCAAAGTGGAGAGAAGAAGCCGCCTGTCCTCTCTGGGTCCAGCAAAGTGGCTCCCGACGAGCAGCGTGGTTCTGAGTTAGTGGCTGCCCGGTACTCCAGTCACTTGGTGAAAAAAGCACCAGCCATTGAAAAGGACAACTGGCCCCTATTTAAGGATGTACCGAAGAGCTTAGTTTTGAAAGGATATGGTATTTGTAACTTACCTTCAAATAGTTCAGAGAAAAAAATGAGCTGTGCACACATGTACATGGGGTGGAGAGAAGGTGGGAAGGAGGAAAGGGAGCGAAGGAACAGATAAAGCAGTGGGGTGAAAGGTTAATTGGGAAACCTGAATACACGCCACATGAATCTTCTTTGTGTTCATTTTTGTAACTTTCATATGTTTGAAATTCTCTCCAAAGAAAACGTAAAAAAAGATCTATCTTCACCCCCCAAAACAGAAACTAAAATAAAATGACAAAAATATCCTGTGGCAGAGGTTAAGCAGGTAAATGAGAAGAAGGCCATTCAGTGAGGACAGAAGTTTCCAGAGCTGGAGGAAGGGCAGTGTCAACACAGAAAAATGATCAGAGGAAGAGGGCGACAGACAGCATCACTATCATCTCTCTCTGTTTTTCCTTCTCTCTGGGTGTTCTCAGTTAAGGCAGGCTCCTGAGCAGTGATGGGGCAAAATAAATAAATAAATAAACCCTTAACATTTTTAATCTTGCTTGTAACAGACTCTATCCGGGTTTCAGAGGGGAAACCTAGCTGGGGAGTGGAATCATGTGACCTTGTGATGTCAACTGCACTTAGAATGTTCATCGTCTGGACAACTCAGCCAACCTCTTGGGAGCAGGTGTGTGACCTCCATGTCCTGCAGTGGTCAGAATATGGAGAACTTCTCACTCCTCAGCATCTCTGGACCTCGAATCTCATCTTCTGCCCTGAGCACTTTTCCTAATATTATGTCCTCACGTGCCACCAGCTTGCCAGGTAAACTCTGGTGCCATTAGGGCCACAAAGATATGATTTTTTAAAAAATCTTTTAATTGAGCATTCTGCCAGATCAGTTACAGGACCACAACTTAGTGAGAAAGTCAAATTACACAAAGATGAGAAAATATATTTTCAAAAGGCTATATTCATGGTAAATAATTCCTGCTGCTTGTTAGTTCTGGCAAGGGAAGCACAGGAGAATCGTCTGCCAAATTTTTTCTCCCTAGAGTCTGCATGAAATCTCAAAGCAGTGGTCTGCCTACGTCTACACAGGGAGCAGGTACTAGTTTTAGCTCTGTTTCGACAAGCTGGAGAAGACTTAAACTTAGCAAACTGTCAGGAATCGCCTCAGCATCAGGGTGACCGATGAGCGTGTCACGGAATAAAGGTGGACATTCTGAGGACCTCAGACCTGCAACATCAATGTCACCTGGGAGCTTGTTAAAATCATAGCCTCTCAGCCCCTCCCCACCCCACATACCCCCTGAATCAGAATCTGTATTTCTAACAAGATCCCCAGGCACTCACATGCGCATTAAAATTGGAGAAGTACTGTTCTGTGCTTCTGTTCTGTGTGGGTGTTCTCCTGAACACCCACGTGCCGGTACACATGGCGTTTATAAACATGTGCCCCCTTGGAGCACAGCTACTACCCTGGAACTTGAAGCAGGTCAGCTTACTATCCCAGTGTCAGCAGCTACTCCAGGTGTGCTGGGCAGCAAGGGCCCATATGGACCCTCTGGGAGGTGGACATGAGGTATTTCCCCTAGAGGAGCAGGCTTCTCACCCTCACGCGGCCATGCACCCTACACCCTGTCCCAGCATGCCCAGAGACCTGTAATGCACAGTGAAGTCGTATGTGTGATAAGACACAGGAGGGACAGATAAGGGTTGGGCTAGGCACAGAGGTGTCATCAGGACCATGTCTTAAATCCCCCTTTCCAGAACATCTTTCATGGGCCTGAAGGTCCCATATGGAATACTCCAGGATGTCACCCTGAATAGCTCTGCCTAGCCAGGTTCTAGAGGTCATTAATTTGCTTCAACTTTGAGATGCCTTGAAGCACAGAGATTGAGCCTCTAGGTATGTCATAGTCCCAAGAAGAGGACTCCCAACCTTGCTCAGCTTACCAGAGTGTTTCTTCTGTGACTCAGACATTGCAAAGACAGCGGTACCCACTGAGACATCCAGCCCAGCTCAGGCCCTGGCAGCCCAGTACCAAAGCAGTGCTCTCCGGCACGGGGTGCACAACACCACACTCTCAGCAGGTGAGACCGTGTCCGACCCTGGGCGGGGACACCTGAGAAGCTGAGGATGGACTGGGGCTGCTCCCCTAAGGGAAGGGTGTCCCCAGGCTGGATCGCCACACGCTGCCTTTTCACCTGCATCTCCTACCTGGGCCTTCTGTTTTAGGGGAGACCTGTAGGTCTGGAGGCTTCGTATTTCTCCTGTCCTGATCTCAGGCTGGGATGCAAGAGCAGTTTCTGAGTGGGCTATGCAGGGATCAGATAGGTCATTACCACTGGTGGTCAAAGAGGGAGCCCAGTGGTCTGGCTGACCACTGAGCCACCTGTCCGTGTCTGTCCTCAGAGGAGTCAGAGGACAAGGTGTCTCCAGGGAGAGAAGGGCATGATGAGGCTTAGTGACAAAGTGGCCAGTCCTGTCCAGAGCTTTGACGGCCACTGGTACCACAGAAAAGGAAGGAGCAAGAACGAAGGCCCCGGGGGCTCGTCCAGCCCCACTGCCACTCAGGATGGCAGTGACGGTGCGCTGGAGGGAGCTGAGGTCACACGTGGTGCTTGTTTTCTTGCCCTTCTGTGTTTGCCTGCAGCCTCCAGCCAGCTCAGGTCCCTTGCTCCCTACATGGCCGGAGGCTCAGACCCAGCCCTTTCCTTTGCAGACTGCACGCTGGGGGACACTCAGAGTGGGGAGCAGCTGAGGCGGAACTGCACCATCTACCGGCCCTGGTTCTCCCCCTACAGCTACTTCGTGTGCGCGGACAGAGACAGCCACCTGGAGACCTACAGCTTCCCAGAGGTGCAGCGGGACGAGGGCAGGGGGGACAGCTGCCTTCTCGAGGACATGGCTGAGAGCATCTGCTCGTCCTCTTCCTCCCCAGACAACACTTGCCCTCGAGAAGCCACCAAGAAATCCCGGCATGGCCTGGACTCCACGGACTACATCACATCCCAGGACATCATAATGGCCTCCAAGTGGCACCCGGCACAGCAGAACGGCTACAAGTGTGCGGCCTGCTGCCGCATGTACCCCACCTTGCACTCGCTCAAGAGCCACATCAAGGGGGGCTTCAAGGAGGGCTTCAGCTGCAAAGTGTACTACCGCAAGCTCAAAACCCTCTGGGGCAAGGAGCAGAAGGCCCGGCCCGGAGACAGGCTCTCCTCCGGCAGCTGCCAGGCCTTCAAGTAGTCCTGCCACACACCTCAGGTAAACAGGGCGGTGCCTGCTTATGACTCTAGAGAGATGCCAATAAATCAAAGTTAGTCACAGCCTCCTGTCCCATCTGCAGTCACCCTGCACCACCTGCCAGCCTCCCTGGCACCCAGACCCCACTCCCCTTGGCTAAATGTTGCCTAAACACCAGGCCCAACTCCCAGCCCCCTCTTCTCTTTTTCAAACAATGACAACACCTGATTTGTGAGGCGGGGTCCTCAAAACGAGGTGCCCAGACCAGCACCCCCTGGGAATCTGTTAGAAATGAAATTCTCAAGCCCTACTCAGACCTACTGAGTCAGAAACAATGGGGGTGGGCTTGGCAATCTGTGTTCCAAGCAGCCCAGCAGGTGACTCTGATGCAGGGCAAGCGTGAGGACCCTGCTCTCGGACCTGGGCCTTCATGTTGGTTCCTATACATGAGCAGTGCTCCATACTGGGGAGAAGAGATGGGATGCCCTGGCCAGTCTGCATGGAGAAGAAATCTCTGCAGTTCTTGGATCTTCAGAGGACAGGATATCGTGTGCCCCAGAGTATACGGCAGGGGAAAGGCGGACAGGGCTGAGCCCATCCCCCATGTGCACAAGCATCTCTGGCTAGACCAAAAAAGAATCACTTTTGACTCGAGACATCTTTATGTGGCTGCTTTGTGTTAGGTCAGAACGTAGCTTCTTGATAACAAGTAACAAGCCCCGACCCTTCCTCATTTCTGAGCGAACCTCACTTTCTGACGCAGACAGATAAGCATCCGGGACACAGCAAGAACATCTATTTACTTTGCCCACTGTGTGGTTTTTTAAGAAAAGGAAAACAGAACACCTGGTGGTCGTACTTTTAGGCCTCACTAACCCTCCTGCTCCATGTCCCTGATGACTTGGTGGTCTTTCCACTGCAGTGGTGCCTTGCCTTTCAGGGACCCTGGCACCCACCCTCTGTCAACCTTTGCCACCGTCATGGCAGGTGAGGGTGGGTTTCCTGCCCTCCCAAGGGATACGCACTAGCCTTACCCTGCAGCTTAGCAGAGCTGCTCTGCTTAACACTGTGCTGCTCAAACCCCAGGTGAGTGAGAGGGAAGATGGCCGGGCTCAAACCCCCATCACATCATTTGCTGAGGCCCATGCCCCCTACCCCTGCTTCTCCCCCTGATCTACCCCTTGCTCAGCCAGATACCCAAAGTCTGCCTGGCCATCAGGCTCCAGCTGGACAGGGAGTCAGGACTTGTGGGTCATGACCCCCAGCCCAGGTGGGGCAGTATCTGGGTATCACCCCCAGGGCCCCATGCCCTGGAGGCACAGGTCTCTTTAGTCTTCACTCTGAGCTGCTGCTTTTCTGAACAGAGAAGCCACTGAGCCCCAGAAGGCTCCTTCTCACACATGTGGCCTGGCACGTGTGCCCCTTTACAGGGCTCCGGAGACAGGAGAGGCACATGCAGGGTGGGGGTGGCGAGGAGATGACTTACGGTCTCATTAGTATCCAGGGGAACCAGGAAAGTAACTGGCTCCTAGTCTGGCCTCCCACCCTCCACCAGCCCCATGCTCCTTCCTCTGGGGCATCTATATCCCAGGCAAGGAGCACAGAAAAGAAGGGGAAGCAATCAGACTGGGACTGGGCCAGGCGTGACAGCACCTGCCCATGTGCCAGGCAGGCATTCCTATCCTAAAGACATGGTGCTTCCATAGTTCCCATATAACTATGGTCACTGTAACACCAGCAGTGTCCTCAGAATAGAGCTGAGTAGAGTTTCAGCCCAGCAGGAGAAAGCACCCAGCAAACAACTGACCAGCAGGTGCAGGTAGGAGGAAGCTAGCTAAATGGGAAGCTGAGCTGTATCCTAGGTCACTGCCAGGTGCTTTGAAAACACAATCTCGTTCACTGTCCTTACTAGCTTTAGTGGCATGTATGAGCCCCATTTTACAGATCAGATATAAAACTCAGTTCAGTTCCCTCAGCCAGAAAAGAACAGAGGGTGTTGTGAGCCTGATTTATATGACCCTTCCAACTTCCCTTCTGGCTGGACTTGACAGAACTTTGGGCCTAATAACCCCTCTTCCTTCAAAATCGGGAAAAGCTCCAGCCAAAAGGACCTGGCTTCTCCAAAGTCTGTCCCAGAAGGCCCTGAAGGTCATCTCTCTGCTCCCTCTTTGTCCAGCTTCATCCTCTCTTTCAACTATTCTTTGCAGGGAAGCCCACACTCCTGAGAGTCGAGATGCCCTTGCTGAGGTGTGTGCAATGACATCACAACCCCTCCAGGGAGGGAAGGGGAGGAGCCTGTCTTCCCCTACAGCAGTGGTTCTCAACCTGTGGGTCTCGACCCACAGGAACTGTATTAAAGGTTGAGAACTATATTAGGAAGGTTGAGAACCACTGCCCTATAGAATGAACATTTCTGGGGTGGGCCCCTTCAGACTGCTACCGACTACATACTTCAGACATTTAGTTGGAGAGTCAGTGAAATTTTTAATCTTGATAATCTTAGTTATGTTGGAAAATACCTATGATGTAGTACTTTTTCAAGTGCTCAAAACTTGATACTGCCCTCAGGGTCGAATAATATTTGGAGTTTGAAAAAAATCTGGGGTCTGCAAAGTCTGCAAAATGGGTATAGATCGCGAATTTGCCAAGGACAATGCTGCTGACATTTTGGGTTAGATAATTCTTTGCTGTGAGGGGCTATCCCGTGTATCATAGGCTTTTTAGCTGTATCCCTGGCTTCTAACCTCTACATGCCAACAGCATTGTGGCAACCAAAAATGTCTCCAGACATTGTTAAACGTCCTCAGGGGAAGCAAATCATCTATATCAGTTAAGAACCACACTGGTATAGCCTGATCCTGCGAGGCTGCTCTTTGCAAACTGCACATGAAGTCACCACCACTTCCTGTCTCTCCTTCTTCAGAGAACACGTGGATTCTGTCTAAATCCCACTTCCTAAGGAACCAGCCAATCAGTGATGCTGCCTGGCTTGAGATAGGGGTGGAAGTGAAGGGGAGAAAAGGAGCAGGTGGAACAGAAGCAGCAAGAAAAGACAATGGAAAAGCTTGTAGAAATAAGAAAGATTTATTTAGCAAAAGCCATTAGACTATAGTGACAACATCCAGGGAGTAAGTGCACTTACATTAACAGAATCTTTTCCCAGAGAGTTGACCCAACAGAGTTAATGACATAACAGTTTTAGGAAGTAGAGGGCTGGAGGGTTGGGGTGGGGAGGAGGTAGGAGGAAGCAGTCAAGCAAAGAGGAAATCAAAGGAATACAACTCCTAAACAAGGCCAGTGGAGGAAACGAGGCTAGGAGGAAGTGTCACAGATAGCGTTGATATAAGCAGGAATATAAGGAATAGAATTTTCAATCCCAATATACAGTTCATCCTTTGTAGAGAAACTCTTCCCTGGCTCCATAACTGTGAGAGGTCTCCCGAGCCCGAAAGTCTGCTGGCACCTGGGGCAGGTACCAGTAAGGTAGGGACCCTCGGTATCCTCTTGTCCTCCACGTAGGGCAGAGTAGAAGGATGAAAAAGAAGAAGGTGGAATTGAGTTAGCAGCAGAGCAAGAAGCAAGGGAGGAGAAGGGCAGGGTGCCATCACCGGGAAATCAGGTCTGCAACTTCCCCCTTTTTGCCTATTTGCTCCTGACAGAGTGTTGGAGGCTGGTAACCCTTTAAGGCTCCTAGCTCTGTCCTTTGTCTCCCAACTCCACGTACCTAGTGTGAGCTGGTTTGGGTCACAGTGGGGAAGAAGTCAGCAAACAAACAAGTGCTCCAGGAAGGGCCTGAACTGGGGAAAGGCTGGGGCCGAGGCAGGTGGAAACTATCAGGTAACACTGAAGGAGCAAGAGTCTTAACCGGGTCCCCAAATCAGTCAGTGATACAGATGCTCAGTTTCTCTAATCTATTAATCTCTCCATTTCTTTTCTTTTTTCTCTTCCCAGGCTTTTCAAGACCATTGTAGAAACTGCTTTCCCCACTCACCCTCCCCTTCCCAGCAACATCCCATAACAAGCCATCTCCATCCACCTTCCACACACCTATCCTGTTGGCCTCCTAGCTTCATCCTTAGCACCTGCTTGCTTGAGGAAACAGATCTGGACATTCAAAATCCTACCAATCTAACAGGTCTAAGACTCAAGGAAGCCTGGTTTATATTTCTTAAGCTAGGTGGGCTCAGCCAAACTGGATTCCTGACAGCTGCTCCTTTGGTTTCATGGACCTCACTGTCCTGGTTCTTCCTTCCCTGTATATCTGGCCCTTCTCCAACGGTTGCTCAGAAACTATGACGAAACAAACAGAAGCAGCCCTCTCCAACTCAAAGCATGTTAGGAAAAAGACAAATCTATTCAAACACTCTGGAATCTCCATACTCTTCCCACAATCCCACATACAGGTACACACCTTCCCTCACACACACACACACTACCCCATCCTATTTCCACTGACACTCTGATGCACCAAGGAAGGCTAATGTAAGCTGCATTTGTTCCCTTCCTTTAATTTGGACTTTCTGATAGACAAGAAGAAAAGTACTACACTTTTATTTCTATAAATTCTAAAGCAAAGCTGAGGTTGACAAACTCCACTTGTGGGCAACCGTATGTTTCTCAATTGCCCCACTGATGACACTGCAGTCTGGGTCTACAGCTGGTTGTCCAGGCCTAGCATGTCTCAAACTCTCTCCTTAGGCATTCAAAAATCTGTAAACAGCCACTTACGGCCCCACAGGAGCAGAAGGATCTTTCCCTCACTGCGCCAGTCAGCTTGTTAGCAAGTAACGATCCCTAGGCAAGGTCTGGATCGTAAAAGATAAGACAATTACACATGGCACTTTTTACAGGTGTGTTCGAGGCACAAATCCACAGAGATGGGCTGAAGATGATGTGGCTGTGGTCCCTGACCTAAGTGGCAGTGATTCTGAAGAGAGGACAAAAGCAGTCTCAGCTATCAGCCTGTGTCCATTTCTTTTCCTTTTTTTGCAGGAAAAACTGACCCCAATTGCCCAATGGAGGGGACAGGTTGAGAGATAAGGCTGGGCGTTCCGGGTCTCAGAGGCTTTCTCAGAGGCGAAGAGATATAGAAGCTTCTTCTGGCACAGGGGAGGGAGGGGCTTCTCCCAGCCTCCATGCAGGGGGCGGGGCTGCAGGCAAGAAGCACTGGGCTTCCCAGCTGAAGACTCAGACAGAAGTGACTTGGGACAGAAGAGGCTCTTCTCCTCCTGGACTCTAACAGCCAGGGCCTGAACCATGTTTGAGCTCCTAGGCTCCCTCCGAAGCAACAACCAACATCCAGCTACAAAAAAACACTTTGGATTCAATTCCTCTAAGAGCATACCCACCATGACGGGCCAATTCCATGCTCACACTATAAAAAACAGCCCTGCCTTTACAGCCCAGAGCATTCAACCTCTACAATCTCAGCAAGGGCCTGGAGAAGGAATTTCTCCCCTCCCGTCAGACGAGGGCTAGGCAACTCGTAACTTCCTGATATCCAGAATCAAAGTACCTGAGAGGGGACTGATGGCGTCCCTTCGTGGTAGAGACCATGGAGGTGGGGAGAGCATGGGAGTACAAGGTGTGGCACACAGCAGAGGGGCCCACTGATGCAGCATGGAGGAGCTGGGCCCCTCAGCCTGGTAGTCTCAAGAGGGGCTCTGCCCCACTCCCCTTTAGTCCCAAGTAGAAGAGGAGCTGATCACATCTGGGAATCCAATTTCTTCCCCCTTTTACCTTTCAAAGCAAGGCCCTGCCCCTTTTCTGGAACCTCACACTCTCGGCCCTTGGGCATTACCCTCAGCAGAGGCGATCTCTGGGCATCTCCCTACCCGGGCGGCAGCCAGACACGGCTGGTCACCACACCGCCTCCTGCGCCATCTCCTCGCCCGCTGCACCTACACGGCGATCTCATCGTCCAGGCCATCGCCCAGCTCCTGCCTCTGCAGGACATTCAGCAAGCGTGGCAGCTCCTCCTGAGACCACGAGTCGCGCTCCTCGCTCTCGTCCGTGTTGGACTCGTATTCCGAGGCGATGCCCGACTCCCGGAACTTGATGAGCTCCAGGCTGCCCAGGAGCGGCCCGCCCTGCGCCGGGGGAGAGGTGTCCTCGGGCGGGAGAAAGCGGAAGCACTCCAGCTTCACCAAGCAGTCGCGCCTACCTAAGGGGCTGCCCGCCGGGTGTGCAAAGTCAGCCAAGCCCGCGCCCAGGGGCGGCGAGTGCAGGTCCTCGGGCTTAGGGGTCGTGGGGTCACAGAGCACCGGCAGGGCTCCAGAACGGAAGGTGATCTCCAGCAAACTGTCCTGGGAGCCCACTGGATGGGGAGACAAGGGGAAGAAGAAGGGTGGCGTTAGGCAAGGTGGTTGACTGGGGGCCTGTCATCTCACAGTCCCTCTCCTGTGGGAGAGTCCCCCCCTGACCCGCTCAGCAACATGGCTGGGTCCCTTCCTCCCAGACACACCCTGATGGACGGAAGGAGCTTCTGGAAGGTGGTAAACTGGGCCATGAGAACTATGTGATGTGGTGGGGAGACCCCTGCAAGCCTTGAATGGGGTTTGTGAAAGTTAAAAGGTTAACCAAAGGAGAGAACCCTGGTAAAGGCACGTGGTCCTCTCAACACAACCCTGTAAGTCAGCCTTCATTAGGACACAGCAGGGCCTCAACAAACAAAAACCTGGAAAATCTGGAGCGGCTTAGAGAGTGGTGGAAGCCAGTGGTTGCCAGTCCATACCTTCGGGCCATTTAAAAAATTACAGTCCTTTGCCCCAGACCCTAATGATACAGAATTTCTGTGGGTGGAGCCCAGTAATGTGCATTTTTCAAAAAAAAAAGAAAAGTGGGGCTTGGCATCTGTAGCACAGTGATTATGGAGCCAGTCACATACACCCAGGGTGGCGGGTTCGAATGTGACCTGGGCCAGCTAAACAACAATGACAACTGCAACAAAAAATAGCTGGCCGTTGTGGCAGGCTCTTGTTGTCCTTGCTACTTGGAAGGCTGAGGCAAGCGAATGGTTTAAGCCCAAGAATTTAAGGATGCTGTGAGCTATGAATTCACAGCACTCTACAGAGGCGACATAGTGAGACTCTGTCTCAAAAAATAAATAAATAAATAAAACTCGTGGGATAGTTTGGAGAAACCACTGGTTTAGCCAGAAAAATATTAGTTTTACAATTAGATCTAACTTTGAATCTTGGTTCAATCCCTTGCTAGGTCTGCAACCATGAGCTAGTTACTTAACTTCTTTGAGTCTGTTTCTTTGTCTATAAAAAGGGTATAACATCTATCACCATAGGGATTAAAGGAGCTGGTCTAATTTAAGGTAATTATGGGTATTTGTTGGTCACAGCTAACACACTCTAACCATGTACACAACCCACAGGTAAGCTCAAGGGGACAGTGTGGAAACAGGCTGCCTTCTCCTGCTTCCTGGTCTTGCCTGGAGGTAGCAGGTTGTAGAGGTAGCATCTCAGCCAGGCAACCTCTGCCACCGCCCAGTAGGGTGGTCAGTTACTCTACTGCCTTACCCATTAGACAGATATGCTGCTGCCAGCTTTTTTTATACAATGGAATTGTGAAATATTCAGTGCAGAGAGTAATAAATTCATAAATAGTTTGATGTCACTCACAGAGAACACGATACCCAATAGGTACTGGGCTGTATTTTGTATTAGAAAAAGCCCTGTGAGAAAGAAATGGGCTGCCTGAGGGTGCAGATACCAGAGCCCCCACCAAGCAGACGAGAGGATCATGCAGTGGCAGTGACTCCAGGGATATTTACAGCTGAGCCTGGGCACTGAGATTAGACAGCAGCCAAGATCTCCACTGGGAATTCCCTAATTCATGAAGAATTTGAAGAGGACAAGTAAACAGGCCTTTCTTTTCTGCTGAACTACAGAGGCAGGTCAAGGGGCCAACAAAGCATAAGCTTTAAGGCAAACAGCCTGATTCCCAGAGCCTTCATAGAGGGAGGCAAGGCTGGGCGGGGCTGGCTTACTGGCATTCTGCCCTGACAGCTTCAGTTCCAGCTCCTGCACCTGCTTGACCAGCAGGGAGATGTGCTGGAGCATGTCCTTGTTCTGCAGCAGAAGCTGATGCACGCGGGCCTGGGCCTCCAGCCGCGCCGCAGCCTCAGCAGCCAACTGGTCCTTCAGCAAGTGAACCTGCAGAGAGGAGGTGGGAGCAGAGGAGACAGAGGAGACAGGACATGAATGCATGTGAGGGCCACTGGCAAATCACAGGGACCAGAGATGCCCTCCACCTTCAAGATGAAGAAGCCCTTTATGGAGAGAATGGGCATCTGGGACTGCAACTCTGGAGGAAAAGGAGCCACGTAAAGTTTTCACTGGCTTGAGAAACTCTCCATGGGTCTCAAGAGAGGCCCAGTGTGTCACTCAGGTACCACTTTGGGTTCCACTCTAAGGGCAAGAAGTAGGAAAAGAGCCATCTCATCTACCCCCTTACCCACACCCCTCCCAACGTCTCATCTGAGCTTTCAGAATTCCTCTGCATCTAAGGTAGCACTGGCATGTCAAAGGAGTTACCTTTTCTAATCTTGTCTCTAAAAAAACAACAGATATATTGGCCCAGTGGCTAAGAATAGTGTCATAACAAACCCCCATGTAATCTTTCCTCCCTCTCCTGTGCCCAAACATAACAAGAAATGGAAGCACTACGTACAGCACTTAAATCAGTGAGGTGGTTGTAATAAAGCCTGCCTTTGGGTGGGTATCAGCTTCTTCCCATGACTGTATTCCCTTGTTTCCCAAGGCAGGCACCTAGGACTGTGATTCATTCCCAGCAGGGGTCAAATGTTTGCTGAACTGACTTATAAGAGGGTCTCCCCCAAGAACTCCAGGAGGGCTGAGGCAAACAGTTTATAGCACCTTCAACAAATCACAGCCTTCTCAGCAGCCAGCAAGGGCACACTTTTGCATGCTTGGGGCCCAGTGGTGTCAGAGCTCTGTCCTTAGTGAGTAATTATCAAGTAGAGGTAAAACTCAGTGGGAGGAGATGGGGCAATTATATCAGGACCCTGGCTTAAGGAAACTGACTCCCAAGGCCAATAAAGTGTTTACACTCTCAGGTGATTCTTGTGCCAGGGAGGGTTGCAGAAGGCCCCTGAAGAAAGGGAACTAATGATTTTAGTGGCAGGGGCCAGGGCAGCTTATGGAGAAGAGGGCTTTCTTGGAGCAAAAGCACAGTGTGGATAAGGATGGGGTTAGGTGACTGAGGTGAGAGCAGTGGAATGAGGATAGAGGAGAAGATGAGAGCTGGAAGCATTCGCTAATTCTCTTGCTCAGAAAACAAATCCTCAAATTTCTGAAAAGGACTTTACTCCAAAGAGATTCCCATTCTATGGGGGAGTAAAGGAACTGCTCACCTCATAGTCTGGCTGCACCTGGCCAAGCAACCTGCCAGCCCAACCAACACCCAGAGAATTATATATATCCTGGGTGCAGTGGCAGCTTCCCTCTCTGCCCATAGCTGAGGACCTGACCTTGCCGTTGGCTCTGCTTCTAACTGCATGGAGCCACTAATGAGATTAGCTGCCACTTTCCATTAGTGGGTCCCCAGGGCTGGACCCATCTTTCCCCTGGGGGATGACATGTAAGGACTCTAAAGTAAATCTGTCCTCCATAAAGCACTGCTAAGGACAGAACTGATATTTCAGTCAAGAAGTCAGCTTCATTTGCTGCCTCATATTAGCTGCAAAAAGATCTGGGGAGAGGGGTGAGATCAGGTAGGAAACAGTGAACATATTGTTTGGTCCCCATTCCTGTTTCCTGGAATATAGCATCCAAACCCTTGGAATCTCCAGAATGATAAAAGTGTCTTTTGTATAACTGATGAGATGTTTGGTGGCTGGGGAATTGTAGGTATCATGGGGCTGGGGGCTGGTCACAGCAAAGATCAAGGCATGATTAGAGCCTCGGGACTTTCCAGCTCCACACCCAACCTCTGGGGAAGGGAGAGGGGCTGAAGGTCAAACTGATTACCAATAGCTAATGATTTAGTCAGTCATACCTATACAATGAAGCCTCCCTAAAAATTCCAAAGGACAAGGTTTGGGGCACTTCCAGATAGCTGAACACGTGGCGGTACCTGGAGGGTGGCACGTCGAGTGAGGGCATGGAATCTCCACGGTCCTTCCCATATACCTTGCCCTGTGCATCTCTGCCATCTGGTGTCCCTTGTCGTGTCCTTTCTAACAACCCAGTAAAGGTAACTAGAATATTTCCCTGAGTTCTGTGAGATGCTTTAGCAAATTAGTTGAACATAGAGAAAGGAGGTAGAGGGAGCCCCAATTTATATCCAATTGGACAAAAGTATAAGTGATAACCTATTACGTGTGAGTGGCATCTGACACTGTCTCCAGGTAGAGTGTTATAATCAAATCAAGGCTCAGTGCCTGTAGTACAGTGGTTACAGTGCTGGCCACATGCACTGGGGCTGGAGGGTTCAAACCCAGCCCGGGCCAGCTAAACAACGATGACAACTACAACAAAAAAATAGCTGAGCGTTGTGGTGGGCGCCTGCAGTCCCAGCTACTTGGGAGGCTGAGGCAAGAGAATCACTTAGGCCCAAGAGTTTGAGGTTGCTGTGAGCTGTGACACCAGAGCACTCTACAGAGGGTGACATAGTGAGACTCTGTCTCAAAAAAAAAAAAAGAAAATTAATAAAAGAATTACATTGAGCCAGGCGACACCCTGCTGTCATCCAGCTTGTCTGGTAGGTGGGAGAAGCCCCATACATTTGGTCCTAGAAATGAAAGCATAGCAGGAAGAAAGCAAGTTTGTTTCCTCCTACTGCCACTCAACAGGGAAAGAAGTGTCAATGACATTTTAATGTGGATGTCAGATGGTAAGTGGCAATTAAGACTTCATCCCTTGGAAACTGAGGCATGAAGAAATTTCACCTAGAAGTCCCCCAATCCCTTTGGTTCTGAGGAACAGGGCAGTATGTGGGAAGCCACATGCAAGCCCGGGAGCAGGGTTAGCCTAACCTTGCATCTGCAAGGGCTGTTACTTTTTCTAATCAAGAGCCCCACTGGAAGCAACCCGCTGAGCACAGAAATGCTGCTAACTATTTGTTTCCTCTTCTCTTTGCAACCAAACAGAACTGTCAGGGACAAATGTGGAGCAAGGCCTCTCAGTGGACAGAAACAGAGAAATCAAAGGATTCTTCACACGGCTGATGGGTATCTGTGAGGGCTCACTGCTCTCGTGGTACAGATTCTGATTCCTGTGCCCCAACCTCAATGTCTCAGTAGAACAGGCCACTTGAAAAAACAGCAGCCCAGGAGCTAGAAGGCCGTCTGCTGGCTACTCCCTAGGCAACCGTAGGTAGTACACTCTCTCTGCACCTCAGTTTCTCCACCTGCCAACTGACTAGAGGCTCAGACAGGTGACGATCCCATATCCAGGTGGATACAGTGGTTAATGCTACGGCTGATTTGGTTTGGGTTTTTTTTTTTTTTTCCTTTTTTGGAGACAGAGTCTCATTCTGTTGCCCAGGCTAGAGGGCTTGGGCCTAGCTCATGACAACCTCAACCCCCTAGGTTCAAGCGAACCTCCTGCCTCAGCCTCCTGAATAGATGGGACTATAGGAGCCTACCACCACACCTGGCTAATTTTTCTATTTTCAGTAGAGACAGGGTCTTGCTTTGCTCAGGCTAGTCTTGAACTCCTGAGCTCTGGTGATCCTCCTGTCTCAGCCCTCCCCTCACCAAGTGCTAGGATAGTAGGTGTGAGCCCCTGTACCTGGCCTAAGGCCAATTTGTTAATGATCACTGAAGAAATCCCTCATTTTCCCCTTGTGGAGTCTGAGGACTAGGATTGAGGACAAAGAGAAGTTCCCTCTTACAGTGGTCAGGAAAAAAACTGGAGGGCTTCTTCTGTAGGTGCTTACGTTCCAGTGTTAGAGCACCACTCACACCAAAGGCGGCCCTTAAGTGGAACGCTTCCATGACAGATCCACGGGCATCAAGGGCCCGGAGAAAAGCTCCTTGTAGCAGTTTAGATACATTTACCTGTGCAAACACACAGCTATGCCATTCCTGGTATGTCAAGCCCTGAGAATATGGAAGTGCTTGCTGCTGCCACTGCCCAGACTGGTACTGACAAGCCCTCCTGTCCCTGTCATCTAGCCCTGTCAAAGTGGCATGGGGTGTACAGCTGAGACCTCACCCTGCAGCATCCTGTTCAGCCCAAACCAGGCCATGCTGACATAAATAGGCCTGGACTTCTTTTGCCTTTGAAGCAAAGTGTTCTGTATCTAATGTCGGCTGTAACTGGAGGCACTGGAAGGAGCAGCCTTATTTCTGGTCTTGGGGTGGACCGTGCGCCATGGCATTCTGTGCTTTGTTTCTCTGTCCACACAGCAGGATCAGAGCACCACCTCCCCCCCGACAGATAAGGTGTTCGTCTGTGTTTGGCTTGCTTTTCTGTCAAAGAATTAAACACCTTTTGCAAAAGTAGACCGTATTAATTACTGGAAAGGTCTGCGTTGGCTTCTTCTTCCCAGAGCTGTGTCATCTTTGGCGATGACTTTTAAGATCAAAGACTAAGTCAGTGGCGGGGCACACAGTGAGGTGGCTCTAGGCCCACACTGGGATGCTAGTGCTCAGAGGCCCAGCTCTGCACTCTGGCCATGTCACCACATGCACAAGTTCACCTCTGTACCCTCTAGCTCTGCGCCACTCCCCACAGCTCTGACTCCCACCCTCAGCCTACCCAGCAACACCAGACCAGTGACCCACTCACTTCACGGCCTACTTGCCTGGACTCCAGCTCCTCCATCAGAAGTGGGGGCAGGGCCAGGCTGAAGTTAGGGAGCAGCAGGCACATGGAAATGGCAGTGGAAAGAACCAGAGCAATTTGCCGCCCCCCCTGCCCACACATACACACATGCAAGCAGGGGCAGGTGGTGCTGTCTCAGCATGCACACAGCGGGGACTTGGGCAGCGCACACCAAGGTGCTAGGGACAGGGAGAAGCCACAAGAACAGGTGCTAAGTCTAGGGTCCGGGATGTGGATGTAGAGGGTTTTTTGTTTGTTTGTTTGTTTTGTTTTTAAGCACTATTCCATTAACTGACCATAGCGACACATAATTGTGAAGCATAAATAACCAATTCCTTGCTCCTGAACAAGCAGAAGTGGCAGCAGGTAGAGGAGAAATCTTTAAATAGCAAGACTGAGCTGCACTACATTTTCCTCATGAGCTTGGCTAGGAATCAGCAAACTGCGCAGACCTGGCCTACTTAATTGTTGCCAGCCAGCCGGTCCCAGATCCAATCTGGGGCTGTGTAGGCCCAGCCAGTGGCCATGCAGGTGCCAGCTACCTCCCAGCTTTGATTCAAGGCTTGGCTAAACTCTCATTCACACCCTTGAACTTCTGGTCCATCGAAAAGCAGGAAGCTAGCGCAGCCAGGCGAGCCTCATGCTGGGGCAGGAAAGTGACAAAGGAATCTGGGTATTCACTATTTACATATTAGGGTCTAACTCAGAAATACATAAGAGTTGGTTGGACACCACCTTTGCCTGTGTACCATTAAGACCAGGCCAGGCCCAAGCTCTGAACCAGTTTAGGGTAAACTGGGAGAGGTCTTGAGATCTTAGACCAAATCAGAACACTGTGAAGGGGACCCAATAACAATAACAGAACCAGACTGGTCTGTGAAAGTAAAAGGGGCAGAGGGGGGAACAAAAATGATGTAACAAGTAGACCCAAGAGTACAAGTATTTGCAAAAACCCGCCTTTATCCTTAGATTTTTATCTAGGAACCATACAGGAAAATCAGATGCTCCCAGAGGAAAGGAAAATGTGCTCCCACCTGAAATACTGAGGTCATGCGCTTTGACTCATTGGAATTCTGGGGACTGCTGATAGATTAATAAAGAAAGAGAAAAACCTCACAACTTGGTGGCAATGGAGTCTGACAGAACAAGTAAAAGCTGACATCATGCTGAAAAATGGAACCATCCCCACCTGTGCAGAGAAACCAGCATGCTGTGTTTGGTCTATTTCAAATGTGTGAAAGGTGCCAGGGAGAGCTATCTATTAGTCCAGCCACACCTCTTACATAATTGATTTTACCCTAAGATACTGATAAAAAGCCCTTGGATTAAACAAGACAAAGCAAGTGAAAGAAAAAGGAGTGTGCAGGGCTGGGAAACCTCTAACTGAAGGTCAGTGTGGGACTGAATCTCCAGGACAGGGGACCAGTTGAGAGGTACCATACCCCTGCTGTGGGCAGCAGAAGTGAGACACGAGCAGCAAGAAGGTGGTCAGAGACTGAATGATGGGAAGGGCAGAAAGACCTGGAGGACTACGATCCAGAAAGCCAGACGACCTCAAGGTCCTGTCCCATCTGAAGACTTTGGAGTCTACGACTCCACCAACGTGGGACACGGATACACAGCTGCGGCCTTTCAATCATTTCACTGCTTGTAGTGAGAGGCAAGCAGAGAACTGTCAACAATACTCAAGAGACTGCAAATGAGCAAGAGGCTAAGGGTGCCCAGCCTGTGCAAGTGGCTGAGAACTGAGAAAAGTGCATGAAGAGAATCCCCAACACCACACTCTTCCCCTAGATTCACTATCTTCTTGGAGAGAGGCAAGTAAAAGAGAGCCAGGGCAGGCATGCCCTGCTGAAACAGATGCTTGATTCTATGCCAGAAAACTGCTCCTAGGGTTTCGTCCTGACCTTGGCAGACCCAGAGCCTTGTGGCCTGATGGACTGAGTGCTTCCTTCTCCTGAACCACAACACTCGTGTGCAGATGACACATCTGCAGAGTTTCTCTTTCTTACCTAGCAGTGACTTCAAATTCAAATGACTCTCTGATAATATGTGTATCATGAATATGTATCAAGCCCACTCTTAGATAAATAATAATTACTTGGCAATTGATACACTGAAAAGAAAAGAATTATGGTTGGAGAGTGGATTTGTATTCAATGGGAAACTTGCGGAAATGATGTGAGTTTGGGAATGGCCTCCCTGTGCTGGAGTGCTCCGGCTTTGTGCTGCTGTCAAGCCACCACGCTAGGGAGGAGGGGATCCTCAGACTGCCAGGCCATCATTAACTACAAGAGATGAATTTTTTTGTTCGACTAAGAGGGATGATTTCTTTTCTTCAAATATAAGAAGATGTTAGTGACATTCCCTCCTTTCTGTTGTTTTGGAAATACCTGCAAATCCTCCCTGTATCACTAGACGTTCTTTTGTTTCTTGGCTATACTTTTTGAAAAAGCATCAATAACTTGAGAGCAGTGTCTCCCGGATTCTACTCTGCTGAGACTGTATCCAAGAAGTTCTTTTCAAGACTCAAGTCTCAGCAGATCCTGTCTTGGCCAGGCTGCTGGATGCTTCCTCAAGGTGTGTACACAGGAAAGGACGGCTGTGCCTGGGTGATTCAGTCCACCCAAGAGTGGAGAAGAGTAAAGAGACGCAACAGGGACCAATAAGCACCCCTGGAAGAGGTCTGCTCTCTACCATTCTAGAATGCAGACAACTGAAGCAGCCACCAGGCTGGTCAAGCAGACTTAGGACGCTGATGCACACAGGTGCCACCCACATCCCTTAGCAACCTTCCCAAATCCTCACTGCCCCACCTTCCTAGTTATCTTCATCCACTCACCAAGCCTGGCCCTAACCTCAGGATTCACCTTGAAATGGTATAAATGAACATGTCTTCAATGCTCCCTGATTGCCCATGGTAGAAATGAAGCTCAGATTCCTAAATCCCAAAGGAGAGTGCATTACGGTGCCCTCCACAGAAAGCAAACAGGAGGAGTCCCTGCCGGAAGCAGCGAGGGGGGTCAGCTCACCCCTACCCTACAAAGCGGCACGAGCCTAACAAGTCTTTGAGATCTCAGCCAGTTCTTCTCATTATGGCTCAAATAATGTACCTAAAATGCTATCAGAAATCCCACTGTAATGAATTTCAGGGCCAGTACTGTATCAAATAACGTCTGGAATAAGAAGATCACTCAGTGGGAGGCTTGGACATCTGTTATGGACAAGGAGGCTGGGATGTCAGAGGACCAGTCTCTGCAAGGGTGTTTGGCACAAAGTCATACTTTGAGTGGTTTTAACAGTGGTAGTATAAAGTTATACCTGTCCTGACTCCGAAGGCATCTCTTCCCACCCTACACATCAGGAGATAAGGCAGGAAGGGAAGGGTGGAGTTGTGTGCATCTTTTTCCTCGGTAAGTTCAAGTCATTAACCAACAACATCCAGCCAAGCCAGCCAAGCCCAGCTCAGAGCGGGGGACACATGGGAAACCAAAATGTTCCCCCCTCACCCGTACCCCTCCCCTCCCCCAGACCCCCACAAGCAATGACCCGACAGCATGAGCGGCGACTCCTAATGGCTCCCTGGACCTTAAACCTGCCCTGAGCCCCTTGCTAGGGAAGGTGCGTCAAGCCCATGAGAGTGGAGCCTGCGAGGTAGGGAGGAGGCTGAGGAGAACCTGGGCCACAGCCACTTGCGTCTGCTGCTGCTGCTGCTGGAGGAGCTGCTGGAGGAGCTGCATCTGGTGGTGTGTGGACAGCGGCGTCCCCGTGCCCAAGCCTGGGGGCTTTGAGGAGGAAGAGGGAAGCAGTGTCCTGGGTGAGGCTGCGAGCTCGGGCTCCTGGGGCTGAGGCGGGCCCTGCAGGAGAGGAGAGAAGTCACATGGCAGGTGGGCAGGGCCTTCTTCAGTACCCTCACCCCCCGAATATACACGGCACACACCCTGGGGAAGCAACGCAGCAGACAACAATGCTGTGTCTTCGATGCTGATGGGGACGGGGCTGCAGGGTGTAACTGCCTGGGCTGGGAACACCCAGCTAGAAAATTGTATCTGGACACCTCGGTAACTGCTCAGATGTGACGGGATGCAGCCAGTGGGTTCGGCCTCAGCTCTGGGCATCACTTCCAGTTATATCCCACTGGGTTCCTTGAGGTTCTAGACTTGGAAGTATCTATTTCAATAAGGCACAGCTACCTACCACCCCCGATGAGAGCAGGAAGGAGGCAGCTTCAACCACCAGGGTCAGCCAGGCCCCTCATGAGCTGGGCCCTGAAGGAGGGGCCTCCCTCAGTCCCTGCCTCCTGTCCTAGGGACAGCCACCAAGGAAGGAAGTTGGGACAGTGGTCTGGAGAAATCCTCTGTTAGATGGCAGCAGTTTCTGTCCCTTCCCTCCTGGAGACACTTTTTCAATACAGCTGCTACGATTCACAGAAATCAACGGCAGGTAGGACATTCTGCTCTGGCGGTTCTGCTGTCCGTCCTTCATGTGTATAAGGGGACGGCCCCCAGGGACAGAGGGCTCTTGTTGTTCATAGAGGACAAACTGGGCACCAAGGAAAATGCAGTTAGGACTGTGATGCCCTCCAAACTAGACTGATGAACTGGCCTAATGCCCTGCCCCTGAGATGAGACGTACGGACGATGAGGAAACAGGTGCCCAGATGCACTGAAATGGTTGGCAATCAAGGAGCAGAAACACTGGTCGGTAATTTCCCTCTGGGTTTGCTTTTTTTTTAAATTCAGTTTTGTCTTCAGTGGGAACGTGGTCTCAAGTTCTTAGCTTTAGTCTAGCTCACGTTAGCAACTCCCAGAGGTCTCAGCCCTCTTACCTATAAGATGCTAGGTGGAGTTCAGAATAACTAAGGACGCCTTTCCATTTCTAACATCCAGTGGCCCAATTTCCAGACCCACAGTGCTGTGATACAGAGTCTCAATGGCACACAGTCACCAAGTTCAGGGAGGGAAGGCGCCGACTGACTCTGCTCCATTAGCTGAGCCACAGGGGACCAGATGTGGATATCCAGGGTGAGCTTGAGCAAACATTGTGCAGGGAGGAGATGCCATCAAGGGGAGAGGGGGGCAGGGAGATGAAAGGGATCTGGTACTAGTGGGATTCTAGGGGGCAAAGCCTGTCGGGTGTGAGCTCTGCGGCATCCTGGCACACAGTGGCCACACATCAACACGGGGGCTGATTCTGGAAGTCAGGCCGCTCTGAAAGGCAGTGAGACCTGCCCCGGCACCACTGCCTGCCGAGGGGCACCTCACTCAGGGGCTGAGCCAGCAGGGGCCGGGAGGAGACTGATGGTCTAAGGACACACATGTGCAGGTCACCTGGAGGGGCCACCCCCTTCCTACCTTGGAGCCCGAGTGGGAGCCTCCTTCCGTCCCTACAGCGTCCAGGTCGGTTACACCACGGCTGAATTCCAAGATGTCATTCCCTGGGAGTGGGACATCCACTGCGTCGATGTCCG
Source organism: Arctocebus calabarensis (assembly GCA_963573935.1). Classification (NCBI taxonomy): domain Eukaryota; kingdom Metazoa; phylum Chordata; class Mammalia; order Primates; family Lorisidae; genus Arctocebus; species Arctocebus calabarensis. The sequence continues at coordinate 13,069 of CAUYON010075565.1, read as the reverse complement.
TCTCCTCCGCAGTGGCTGTGGAGGCCCTCTCTGCTCCGGTGAGCTGGCGGCCTGCACAAACAACGGGGGGTCAGGGAAGGGACACCAAGAACAAAGTCCTCCTCTCCCAAGACTTCAGCTTTCAGGTACATCAAGCCGAGGGTTCCTGACATTTTTACACATCTTTTTGCTCCAGTAATCTATTAATTTGCTTTTAATGTCCAGATCGATAAAATGTTTCCACCTTCATATCTTTTCAAAGTCAAAGGGAAAACTTCTTCAAGCCTGGATGTGACAGCTTTGTCAGGTTGACATGTTTATACTGACAAGGTGCGGGGAGGCTGGACGAAGGGGGTGACGGTTATCCCCACCTCATCCCAGCTCAGGAACAGAAGTAGAGGTTCTGCCCTGGGAGCCTGGACAGGAGTCATCTGGCCTGGCCGAAACCTGTGGGACAAGGAGCCAGTCGCCTCACTCCTGGGCCCCAGTCTCTTCAGCTATACAACCAGAGCCTCAGTTAGGTGGACAGGGAGGGAAGGCCCCCGCTGACTCTGCTCCATTAGCTGAGCCACAGGGGACCAGATATGGATATCCAGGGTGAGCCTTGAGCAAACACTGTCTAGGGAGGAGATGTCATTAAGGGTTAGGAGGGGCTAGGCTCCATGACAGAAATAAGGGCAGGGAGAGCTGAGGCCCCATCTTGACTCTGTGTCTGTCTCCTGGACCTCAGAGCCTGGTGCTCCCACCAAGAAGAGGCCATGGGAGGGGCAGGGATAGGAGTGGGCCTGCTTTTCCACACCTTCCTCATCTGATTTTCTGCTTCACACTTTTCTTCCTCCCCATTGAAGACATGACCGCAGCTTTAATCACCTGCACAGCATACAACTTAGTACCAGCATATGAAGGTCCCATTATTTCTTATTTTTCTTCCTTTCCTGATCCTCTTTCTTGGACTCTATAAAAAACATTTGATAGTTCCTGGGCATTTCAAAGGAAATGCTTTCCTTCTTTACATTTGCGATTAGGTTCATCACTACTGCCTTTGAATAAGCTTTCTCAAGGGTTTTCAGAGACCACACACCAAATGGAAAAGGAAAGAGGTAGAAGGGAGCAGGAAACACAGACAGCTGATACCTCCTGCCGCAGCTGGCCCAGCAGTCAGGCCTCAGTCATTCAAGAGCCCACCTTGCAGAAGTGAAGTTCCAAGAAGTTTTCCTAGATAAGCCCACAAAAGTCAGCTGGGGAAACAAGCCTGGTATTTAAAAAGTATACAGTAGGCCTGTTTTTCCTCCTGGCTGCTCCAGGAGGTGGGGGGGAGGGACAGCCTGGTGAGGGTTGCAAAGCTGTTTAACAGAAAGATGGCTCTGGGCATGGCCTGGGAGGGCAACTCCTCTGTCCCTTGGTATCAGCCTCCCAGGGGGCACAGGGAGCAGCCCACCTTTTGCCACACCCCTACAGAAGTGACTTTCTTGATGACCAAGGGTTTAGCCTGAGAGGCAGAGGGGCTAATGGATAACCTGTGGCTGCTTTTTGGCAGGTGAGTGGTACTGGGAACAGAGCATCTGGTTTTCTATTTCTGTACAAGAATAAACGGGTGAAATTTCCATCCACACTCAGGAGCTGGGCCTCTGCAGTGCTGTGTACTGAGCACATGGTATTGGACATGCCTGACCATCGACCCGAGGCCATGGCTTTGTCCCAGTCATCTTTGTCCTGAGGATCTGGTACAGAGAAAGTGTCCCATAAACCCTGACAAAGGCAACGGTGTTGTGACAGGGCAACAAAATAGGGAAGTGGGCTGCAGGCCTCACAACCTCCCCCTGGAGATTTTACTGATGAAATCTCAGTAGTCTCAGATATAGTTTTGGAGATTCCCCTGCCAGGTCAGGTGGAATCAGAAAACCTCTCAGGTTTTAGCTCTGCCTTTGGTGGAATCATACAAACACAAACTGCTCAGCTATTCTGTCTGTACTAGTGCAGTTCCCAAACTAAGGTAACTAAGCACAGACCACAGGCATGCCTTCTGAGAGTCCTCCTGCCACGCAGGTGATCATATTTGGAGTCTTGTCCAGTTAACATAGTTAGTGGGCCCAGTTCAGTATAGTCACAGATCTGTAAGGCGTGGGGAGGGGAGGGATTGGGTAGGAAGAGAGGACACATTAGACAGAGGGCTGTAATCCCTGTGTACCTGTCAGCACATCACACAAGACAGGACCTGGAGGGGGAACTCGCAGCTAACGGCCTTCAGGTCCTACCAGATAAGGGAGGAAATCTGGTATTTGCTACTGCCCTGGCACTGAGAAGCCCAAGGGACAATGGCGTCAAAAGACCTTCTGGCAATTCCACTCACGTTAACAGAGAGAAGAAAGACCAAGATTGGGAGTAAGGCCAGTGCTGCTTCCTGAGCTGCTTCATTAAACTATTTTTATCTAATATATTAAATAGTAGCAAAAAGCCATCAGACATATGAAGTCCGACAATTAAGTTTGCAAACTTGCCATCATGTGCTTTCATTGGCAGCACTGCACTAACAACTTGGTCAGGTTTCATAACCTCGGTGCATCAGTGTCTCACAAATATGTTCATGCTAATGTGTGGTGGTGTCTTGCTGAGTGGCCTTCATTATTGTTATTGTGTGTTTTTGTGTACTGTCACAAGAATGTTGGAGCTTGAATTAGAGCAACAAACAAAAATTGGTAAATTTCTTGTTACACTTGGCAAGAGTAGATGTAAAATCTGGGACATGTTGGTCCAAGTTTATGGGAGTAAGGCCATGGAGAAAACGGCAGTGTAATGGATTATGTGTTTTTCTAAGGGGAGAGAAAGCGTCAAGAAGAAAGGTCAAAGCGGCCAATGTCAAACAGAACTGATGAAAACATTGCGAAAATTCATTGAGTTGTGCATCGAAATCATCAGCTGACTGTGAGAAGCACAGCAGACCAAGTAAACTTCCACAGAGAAACAGTAAGAAAAATCTGAACTGAAAATCTTGGCCAACAACTCATGGCTCTTATATCATGACAAGGCACCAGCTCACACGGCACTATCTGTAAAGGAGTTTTTAGCCAGTAAACAAATAACTGTATTGGAACACCCTCTCTATTTAACTGATCTATCCCCTAATGACTTTTTTCTTTACCCAAAGATAAAGGAAATATTGAAAAGAAGACATTTTGATGACATTCAGGACATCAAGGGTAATACAATGACAGCTTTGATGGCCATTCCAGAAAGAGTTCCAAAAGTGCTTTGAAGGGTGGTGTAGGTGCAGGCATCAGTGCAGAGCTTCCCGAGGGGAGGACTCTGAAGGTGACTGTAGTGATATTCAGCAATGAGGTATGTAGCACTTTTTCTAGGATGAGTTCACAAACTTAATTATCAGACTCATATGCTTATTTCATTTGTTTATTTCATAAGTGTTTATTAAACACCTTATAGAGAAAATCCAAAGGACATTGAGCATAAAGATGAAAAAGCAAAATCTTTGTCTTCAATGCTTCTCTAGCCTGATAGAGAAAACAGACCCAGAGGATAGCTGTAGCCTGAGTTTGTGTCACCTGCCAGGGAGCTACCCACAGTGCAGGACCACAGAGGAGGACTGGCTAACTCCTAGTGCAGAGGAGAAAACACCTGAAGGAAGAGTCCCAGCTAAGGCAGGTGAAGAAGGGGGCAGGTGTGGTACAGGGCAGGGCTGGGGAAGGCATCCCAGGCAGAGGGCAAGGCAGGTGCTAAGGTGGACATCTCCTCATGTCGAGGGTAAGGACCATGACTCCATCAGGAGGCGCCTGACCAGGGAGAGTCAGGACTTTATCCTGAAGGACTAAAAGCAGATAATACCAAAGGATTCTCACTGTGTAAAATTTACCCTAGATCTGGTGTAGAGCAGTGATTTTCAACAGGTGTGCCATGGCACATTGGTATGCTGTGAAAAATTTTAAAGATCATTAATTAAATCATTTTCAAAAGAAGTTCAAAGCACAGTAAATATATTATTTTTTAACTCTTTTTTTTTTTTGATCAACATAATTTAAGTGTGCCATGGCAGTTTAACTATAGGTTCAAGTGTGCTAGGAGATTAAAAAGGTTGAAAAACACTGGTGTAGAGGATAGATCCGGAAAGGACAAATCAGTAATCTAAGTGATAAATGTGAGAATGAAAGCTAAGGGAGCACCAGTAATACAGAGGAGACAGCTTTGACGAATCTTTAGGGGGCAGAAATCACAGCACCTGCTCATTGGAGCAACAAAGGGGTAGAGATACGTGTAGGGGGGTTTCTAAGACTTCTGAGTTAGTGACTGAGTGGAGACTTGCATTTGACAGGGAAAATCCAGGGGGAACAGGATTATGGCTATGCAGATGAGTTCAGTTTTAAACCTGCTAAAATTGTGAGTCTGTAAGAGTAAAGTGGAGTTAGCCATGAGGTGGTTGGGTATGTTATGGACTGAATGTAGTATTCCCCTTTCCCCCAAAATTCCTGTATTGAAGCCCTAAATCCCAGTGTGATAAGATCTGGGACCTTTGAGAAGTGATGAGCTCATGAAGGGTGCAGCCTTCATGATGGGGTTAGTACCCTTATAAGAAGGGACATGAGAGAGCTCCCTCTTTCTACCACGTGAGGACACACAAAGAAGGCAGTTGTCTGCAAGTTGGGAAGACAGTCCTTACCAGGAACCAAACTGACCAATGCCCTGATTGGATTCTCAGCCTCCAGAACTATGAGAAATAAACATCTGTTGCTTCAGCCACCCTGTCTTTTGTATTTTAGTGTGGCAGTCCAAGTAGACTAATATAGTACATGAATAGAAAGTCCAGGAAAAAAAGTCTGGCCTAAAGATAAATGTTAGTGAAATCATAGGAAGTCAGTAAAAAACACCAGGGAGCAAGTCCAGGAGAAATTCCAGCACTTCAGGGGTAGGCAGAAGACCAGTCTGCAAAGGCTGCTGAAAAGCAGGGAGCAGAGCCTGAAGGGAGGGTGTGGGCCATTCCCAGGTCTGGCTGGCAGTCTCTAGAACGGCTGGCAGGACAGCAGATATCAGATCTCTGCACTTTGAAGAACTAATGGCAAGACTAGGGAGAAAACAAGGAAGTAGTGAGTACAGCCAAGTCTTACGAGAAGCTTGGCGGCCATGGGAAGGAGAGAGAGAAGGTCACAGGCTGGGGCAATAAGGGACAAAGAAGGTTGATTTTGTTTTATTTATTTTTCTTTTTTTTTGAGACAGAGCCTCAAGCTGTCACCCTGGATAGAGTGCTTTGGCATCACGGCTCACAGCAACCTTCAATTCCTGGGCTCAAGTGAGTCTCTTGCCTCTGCCTCCCAATTACCTAGGACTACAGGTGCCCACCACAATGCCCGGCCATTTTTTTTTTTTTTTTTTTTGGTTGCAGCTGTCATTGTTGTTTGGCAGGCCCAGGCTGGGTTTGAACATGCCAGCTCAGGTGTACGTGGCTGGTGCCTTAGCCCGTTGAGCCACAGGCACCAAGCCAATTTTGTCTTATTTTAAGACAGGAAAGACTTGACCATTATCTATTGGCATTGGGGACAATGTCAGCACATCGGCATAGCAGAGGATTTCAGTGAAAATTCAGGAGTGTCAGACAATTGAATGCTCATGGTTCCAGAAGAGGCAAGGTGGGAGTGGAAAGTACAGGGAGGTGAAAGGGTCAATTGTGTATAAGAGAAACCCACTATCCCCTGAGACAGAAGCCGGGGAGAAGCAGGACTGCTGAAGGACGAAGTAGCCCTGGCCAGGCGCAGGTGACACACACCTGGGCGGCAGTGCTCACAGCACTGTTCAGTGTCACTGAGCTAAAATGAATAGTCTTGTGTTTTAATGCAGAATGTGGGTTCTGCCAGGCACTAGGATAGAAAGAAGAATAAGAGGCAAGTGCTTGAAATGGTTTTTTTACCTTGAAATTTCAACCATAACCTTAAATGTCATTTGCATTTACTATGCACCAGGCATCATACTAATTAAAGGGGTTTACAAGGAGGAGTTGAGTATCCTTTACCCAAAATGCTTGGGACCAGAAATGTTTTAGATTTTGGATTCTGGAGTATCTGCATATATATAATATCTTGGGAATGGAACGTATGTCTAAACATAAAATTTACTTATGTTTTATATATACCCTACTTAGTCTCAAGATAGGTAATTTTGTACAACATATGTGTTGTAAGTTTTGAACAATTTTGTGCATGAAGCAAAGTTTGTGTACTTTGAACCTTCAGAAAGCAAAGGTTATCAGTGGTGAAATTTTTTCTCTGTGGCATCGTGTCAGTGCTCAAAAAGTTTCAGATCTTGGAATGTGCTTTGAGATAAGGGATGTCCAACCTGTGTTAACTCATTTATCATCGTAACCAGGGGGTTACCAGAGGCGGGTGGGTTTGTGTGGAAATGGGAAGATACAGGTCAAAGGATACAAAGGTGCAGCTCTGTAGGGTAAGTTCAGGTCTCTAACATACAACCTGAGCACCGTCATTAATGATACTGTGTTATATTTACAATTTGTCCTCAGAGACTAGATTTTTAGGTGCTTTTGCCACATTAAAAAAAAGCTTTATTTTAAAAATGTTCTTTTCTACTAAAGGGCTCTAAGCCCTTTCAAACATTGGATTGTCTGCAGTGGGGGAGAGGGTCACCTCCAAGGCAATGGGAATCTCTCCAGGGAAACCCTCTCCAAACAGTCAGAGAAATAGCACCGGGCTCAAGAAGGCAAGCTGAACAGGAGTAGCAGCCCCACCTGGCTCTGGGCCCCAGGGACTGGCCAAGGGCAGCTGCTGCCAAAAGATACAAACGAGAAATCTCTCCCTGGGTAGGGAACTGTAGAAAGAATGAGGGAGGAAAAGAAAGGCAGGCACAGGAGGGAGGCACACACACGAGGGTGAATAACTCGTTAAAAACATGCTGAGACCCAGACACCAGGCAGACATCTGACAGACAGCAAAGCCTCCGCTTTCCAGGTCCTCAAGAGCAAAGTGCTGTCTGTGCACAGTGAAGAAAGAACCTGCTGGCACATTGGGCGGACAGCTCCACTGAGAAGGTAAACACTGCACTAAATGAAAAGTTCCCAGACATGGAAAACGAGATTCCTGTTAAACCCATCAACCAAAAGTTCTACCCTGGAGCCTCAAGGTGGCTCATTACAGAAAACAATCCTAGCAGAGTCCATAAATGCTTGTAGGGGAGGCAGTTACGGAAAGAAGACATTCCTAGCGGTTTATAGACAGTAAAAAATGACAGGGACTTGAACAGGGAGTGACAGTGGAGCTGAGCCATAAGCAGCCTTCCCTGATAAGAAAGCAATTCCAGTCCCAGATCCAAACGCTAATTCCCAATGCTTATACTCCCAGAACATTTAGCTGGATGACCACGGCCCCACGTTGCAGCCAGAGGGTGCCTGACTCATCATTTACTAATAACTTGGGCCATCATAAAATTATGGTACTGAGAGGTCTTGCTTACCTCCTGCACTGGATAGAGAGGTCATGTAGCCTAGAGGCAGCATGGAAAACTAGCTAAGCAGCTCACTCTTACAGGGTGCATCTTCTATCCTTGGTGGCCTGCTCATGTACACATGCTCTCACAATACTGGACAGAGGAGAAAAGATCCAGAGAGAATGTGGAGCTTGCTGAGGATAGAGGTAGAGCCGGGATTCAAGTCCTATTCCCATTGTCCTGGTGTTTCCGTTGTACTTGTGACAGAACTCAAGCCCTTAGTGGCTTCCCTAGCCCCCTGCTGGGCACTGTCTCCAGCATGCCTCACTCTGCTTCTTCACTTCCGTGAGGGTTCATTCTACATGGTGGCTGGGCTAGGCCAACGTGGTACTGGCACCCAGATAGGTGGTCAAACATCATTCTGGATGTTGAAAGTATTTTTTAAAATGAGATTAACATTTAAATCAGTGGACTCTGAGTCAAACAGATAAGCCTACATAACATGGCCAGGCCTCACCCATTCAGGGGAAGGCCTCCCCACAACAGAGACCAGCCTATCTGGATGGAGGATGGGGGAATTATGCCACAGAGGGCCTTTGGACTCAACCTGAAATTCTTTCCAGGGTCTCCAGCCTGCCAGCCTAGCCTACAAATTTTGGATTTACTAATCCTCCACAACCATGTGAGCCAATTCCTTAAAATCAATGTCTCTCTCTCCCCCCAATTCCCATCACCACACTGGCCACAGCCTCACATACACAAGAAGGGGAGACACAGCAGTTTCCCCCTCTCTGCAGGGATGTCAATATGACTTGCAGAAAGCACACCCAACCCTTGCTTGACCTCCTGAAAGACACACCCTCGGTGCTCTGTTTGACATCTTAAACCTTAAAGATACTCTCCTGGGCCAGATGAGTTTTCCTACTATGGACTCAGCTGTTCCTACGTGTAGAATACCAGTTACATTCTTCTTAGGGAAAGTAGTATTGAGATGATACCAACCACTGAGGTTTCATGTATATCAAAGTAATTTGGGACATTGTGACATTGAGACTTGACTTTTTAGCTGAACTCTTTTTACTTCTAATAGTTTTCAATTCATTTTCTTGGGTTTCACATGTTAAAAATTAACATAAACTATTAATTTTACCTTTTCATATCTTGCTACTATTTCTTTTTTTGCATTTATTGTTAAATAATACAGGTAAAAGATATCCTGGTCTCACTCTTGACTTTCAATGAGACTTAAAAATTAGAGATATTGACTGTTCACATTGAGGGCTTATAGAACTACAAAAGTTAAAAATTTAAGAAACCCAAACTATTCAGGTAATTATAAATCGGTATTCTTTCTGATTCATTCTATGGGGATGGGTTATTACTGAAATCTTCCCTGACATCAGACTGGGTAATATAACAACTCCACCTTCAAAAAGTGTTCCCTGATATCCAGCTTAAATGCTTCCTCATCTAATAATTTAAACATATTTAATTTGTTATAAAAGTAACACATTTTCCTTGAATAAAATTTGGAACCTAGAGAGAAATAGAAAAAAATAAAGTGTTTTGTAAGCGAATTAATACTAGCCTGGGGCTTGGCCCACACTCTGTCTCCACCGCAGCCAGCAGGAGCCTACCTGGGTCCCCGGAGCTGTTGCTGTTCCTCTCACTCTCCCCATCTTCCTGGCCATCTGCATTCTGCTGTGTGTGCTGGAGGCTCAGCTTGTGGCAGACCTCAAAGGCCTGCCCCACCGTCCTGACAATCCGCATGGCTTGGCTCTGGGAAGGAGAGAGGAGAAGGTGAAGGGCATGGAGACTCTGCAAGGACATGAGCTGGGTCTGGATGGATGAGGCTGTGCAGGGGACACGGGGACAGAAACCCACAAAGCCAGCGAAGGAAAGAGATGGGATCCTGAAATATTCCAGAAAATAGAAACTGTCACGCAGTCTGAAAACAGCTAACTGAAAGGACACAGAGCAAATATACCAATTCTGGACTCAGCCCCAGTCCCTTCCTCCCAAGTGTAACAAAGCAGTCAAGAGGCTTCAGAATCTTTTGCCAACCATTATCAAATGGTCAATGGGGTCCATCACACTAAAAGGAATTCAGTCATGCTTTTTATTTTTTGGCCGATGTAAATGTTGGGTTTCCCTAGAGCTCCTGCAGACCAAGAGCTGTGGTGATACAGGGCTTAGGAGCCACAGCCTCCACAGCAAAACCAACTGGGGCTCAGCGTCTGAGTCCCTTGCAACAGGACAGGCAGCTAAATCTATTTCAAAGACGTCACTCCCTTGAGTCCCTTCTATAGCTGTTTCCTTTCTTTAGTCTGCTATTCGACCTCTTCCTTTAAGTGCCCTAGAAGAGAGCTTGATCCCAGCTCCCAAAACACCGCTACGTAACTGGGAGAGGAGAGAGAAAGGCCAGAGAAGCCTGTTCCTGTTCCTGTCGCCTTAAGCAACTCACATAGGCTAGGAGGAAGAACCATAGGCAGGCTGTTCAGGGAGCAGTCTCCAAGGTGGATAACCAACTCCAATCTGATGATCAGTCAGCACTTGCTTTCTTCAAGGACAAAAATGAGTGAAATGTGAAATAGAGTTTCAGACCTCAGAGGCCTCAAGTACCCCATCACCACAGGCTGCGGTTTATATAATCTAATTGTGAGTGTCGCCCTGTACGCAAGTCTCACATTAATCACGTTTGAGATGATCTGATTTCAGGTCAGCCATGATCATCTGGTGACAGTCCATCAATCTACCTTCAAAACCCCCAAAGCAACACCAGCTTGGGTCAAGCAGAGCTTCTTATCTGCATGAGACAGTGGGCGTCACATCAGCAAACTGGTGTTTAATGATTTGGTAAGGTTAAAAGGCCTTGCTGAGGATAATAAAACGAGTTTCATTTATGCTTTTCAGCATACTGAAATTAGTTCATATTTCTTCTCATTGTCTTCGTGAACCCCTACATACTTTGGAACCCCATGAATGGAATTCCTTGCTCGGGTCTGTTCTCTGCTGACTTCCAAAATGGCTGCCTTGCCATCTCCTCAAGCCTTGGGCCATTTCTACTTTCCTTCCTTTTTAGTCCAGGCAAGAGCATCCAAGTTAATGTGAAGAGGCATCTTGGCCAATCCTCGTCCATGTGTCTACTGCGGATCTCAATCTAATTCCTCAGCTCAAGCCACCCCCTAGAAACAACTGTCTCAGAGCGCAAACCTCTCTTAGCCCATTAGACTAACTCCACCGACACTCTCCACTGGTCTCCCACACAGAACATCCTGACATTTCTAGGTGATGAGAACCTGAAGTGAGGCCGGGCTTGGCAGCTCACGCCTGTGATCCTAGCACTCTGGGAGGCCAGGAGGGTGGATTGTTTGAGCTCAGAAGTTTGAGACCAGCCCGAGTAAGAGTGAGACCCCTTTTCTACTAAAAATAGAAAAACTAGCCAGGTGTTGTGGTAGGCACCTATAATCCCAGCTTCTCAGGAGGCTGAGATAAGAGGATTGCTTGAGTCCAAGAGTTTGAGGTTGCTGTGAGGTATGGTACCATGGCACTCTATCCAGGGCGACAGAATGAGACTTTGTCTAAAAAAAAAAAAGAACCTTAGTGAAGCAAAAGAAGACGAGTAACTTCTGTGACGTTCCCTGTTACCCACTGGTGGATCAAATGTGTGTCCTCTATGACCTTAATTTCCTTCTGTGTCCCCAGGGTAGGTTCAGGCCCGTTCTCATGCCACAGGCTTGCAGAGTCTCAGAAACCGCTGCACTGTCTGCCCAGGAAGTCGAGAAGCAGCAAGCATCCTTCTAAAGCACAAAGCACCCACCGTTTGCACTCCCGAAACATATAAAGAGGTGTGATTTAGAGGGCACAGTCTCTAATAAACCTGAGCCAAGAACACCTCAGCTTCTTTACCTCCTTCAGCCATGAAGCTATGCTCTGGTTAGGAGAGCCAGGAAGCTCAATGCTGGGGTAAAAAGGGAGAAGAAAAGAAGACTGCTCTACCCAAAAGTATGATTCCTGTGGGCCTCCTCAGTGCTCCTTTTATCCTTTATTCCTTTTATGAGAAAAAAAGTAGACTGCCTGGGGTAAATCTAGTATAGCAAAGCACATCACTAGCTCACCAAACTTTAGCTATGGCCTTATTCTATCTACCAAGTACACCCAGTGTCCATTAAAGAGAATCTCTCCCACCCAACCCTCCTCCCCCGCTGCCTTCTCTGACCTTAGGAATTTTGCTCTCCTAGACATCTCTAAAAAGAGGTCGAAAAGGTAAATATTTTAGGTTCTCGAAATAAAATGTGCCAAGTCTAAATGATATGTAGAGGCTCGGCTCCTGTAGCTCAAGCAGCTAAGGCGCCGGCCACATACATCAGAGCTAACAGGTTCAAATCCAGCCCGGGCCTGCCAAACAACAATGACAACTACAACCAAAAAATAGCCAGGCACTGGGGTGGGCACCTGCAGTCCCAGCTACTAGGAGGCTGAGGCAAGAGAATCACTTAAGCCCAGGAGTTGGAGGTTAGTGTGAGCTGTGATGCCATGGCACTCTACCCAGGGCGACAGCTTGAGGCTATGTATAAAAAAAAAAAAAAAAAAAGATATGTAGAGATTAAGTGTTTAATTCTATTACTTTCTTATCTTATATGAATTAACCTAGACACTACATACTGAACAAATATCTGAAAAGACTGAGTTAGTCTCTTCTGATCTATATCGTTCCCAGAGCACAGATCCAGCTTCTTTTAAATACAGATATATATAGAAAATTCCAATTTCGTTGTTGCATACGTTTCTATAAAATCTCAGGTTTTTCCAAAGGAGGACATATTACAAATTACATCATCTCTATAAATTACAGTACTTCCCTCAACTGGCTTTTAAGATGATATTAAAAATTTCAAGGTTTTCAAACAAATGTTCCTGATCTATGGGATTAGAAAGGGGTAGGAATTAAATTTCTACACTTGCCTTTGGAAGAAAGCACTTAGACTTTTTTTGGATTCTTGACCGCCCTCTCCCACCCCTCACTCAGATTTAAATAACAAAATGGAGGTAGTGAGAAGTGACTTCACAGAAGCCCTGTATTTCCCATGCATTACAAGGTTACGAGTGGATGGCAGGACGCACTCAGAACTCAGGACTTTCAGAGCCTAGACTCTGGCTCAAATCTCTATTCTGCCACCTTTATCAAGGACAAATATGTGGGACATGCCCATAGGTTCAACTAAGTATTTATAGACCCAAAACAGATGGAAGTGGGCTGGTCTTAATGCATTTTATGCTGTTTCATTTTTACATTTTAGTTTATTTACTAAGATCAACAATCAACTCTGACCTCTGATTCCCCTGAAAAGGTAGAAAATGAATCCCGCTGCTCACCCTCTCCTTTCCTTACTTTCTTCCCTTGATCACAGATATTCTCCATAATATTCCTGAAACATCATTGAAAAAGTGAATCAGGGGCTCGGCGCCTGTGGCTCAACAGGCTAAGGCACCAGCCACATACACCTGAGCTGGTGGGTTCGAGTCCAGCCCGGGCCTACCAAAAAACGATGACGGCTGCAACCAAAAAATGGTCGGGCGTTGTGGTGGGCGCCTGTAGTCCCAGCTACTTGGGAGGTAGAGGCAAGAGACTCGCTTGAGCCCAGGAATTGGA